>CAUG01000335.1:0-53138 GCA_000442785.1 Papiliotrema flavescens NRRL Y-50378
TCCGGGAGCGGTCCTGGTTTGGAACGTGTCTGGTGTGGTCTGATACGGGCGAGGTGAGTGACCTGGGGAGACCAGGAGAACCCGTCCGGCCAGTGACGTAGGGCTGTTTGCCCATTGCTTTCGCGCGGGCCCGGCTGTCGACCGCACGTTGGTCCGCGCTCTTGGACTCGCCCATCCGGATCGACGACGGGTGTATGGCTGTTTGGCTCCGCCGCATAGGTTTTGCCGGAGGTCCCATAAGGCCCATAGACTTTGGGCGCTCTTTGACTGCGGCCACTGCGGCCACGCGCCTAGTCGACATGGTAGACGTGGGCGGCTCCAGCAGGTTCTCAACCGCCAGTGCAGGTGCTCGCCTCGGTACCGCCTCCGTCCGCCTCGCAAGCTCGGCGCGCAAGGTGTAGTCGTACTGCTCGTCTGCGGGCGGCGCAAGCTTGATCATCGCGTCCGGGAAAATTGTTTTCGTATTCGGCGGGGACGGGTCCGGCGTGGGTGGCAGAGTGGGCGGCCGCGTCTCAATGAGGATCTCAGACGGCGAGGGCTGGCCAGAGACTGGCTCAGCGGGTGTCTCTGGCGATGTACCGCCCGGTGTCAGACCCGGCAGGCCTAGCGTACCGGGCTTTGGCGCTGGGGGTAGCGGTATCGACCCGAGCACCTCGGTCGGCCGAGGTGGACTGACCGATGGCGAGGGAGACAGGGACGCCATACCGCCCGGTCCGGGCCCCAAAGCCGAGAACGAATGCGTCGTCATGGGGAAGGGGGACGTATGGCGATGTTGAAAGACGGGGAAGGGGACTAGTGTCCTCACGGGCTCGACGAGGGGCGAAGGAGATGCTGAGCGATCATGCGTGCTCGATGGGCCGATGACCGGAGATGAAGACGAAGATGAGGACGCCGTGTAGATGTCGGAGTCGGAGAATGGCTGATGGTTGAGAGATGGAGGAGTTGCCACGATGCTCATCGTGCGTGCGGACGCCTTCCGTGGCGTCGGCTACGTTCAAAGTGCAGCGGGTTGAGCAGGATATATCGGGTAGGGACTAGCGGATGGAGAGACGCTCGACCCGTGTGCTCAGCCTCAGGGCAGAGTGGGGAGACGGGTTGAATGATGTTGACCGTGCGGGTCGGATCGTCGGCCCTAGATCCCGCGTTCAACGATGAGGAAGTTGACCGGGGGCTCGAGCGCGCTGCGCCAGGCAGCGAGCAGTCGAGGTGGCGATGGTGAGAGGTGGTTTGGTGTGCTGGACGTCGAGTTGGGCGACAGGTGACGGCTGGGGATGTTGTTGATGCGTAGCGGGTGATGCGAGTGATGCACGCGGGAAAGTGAATAACCGGATGATAGGACGGGATGACAAGAGTCGGCTGGACAAAGGATCAGCGATCGGGCACGCCGAGGGATCAGCGTCGAGCAGCGACTAGCCTTGAAAAGCTGCCGTGCTCGAGTGAAAAAGCGGCGGAGGCGGTAGGGAGGGATGGGCAGATGCGGATCGTAAGGGGTGCGATAGCATGTGGGATGGATGCGACGGATGCGAGCTTACCCTTTAGGATGGCGATGGCACAGATGGCACAGCTATATGATACAGCTTTCCCCTGAAGCCCCCTGCACTCGTCTGTTCCTAGCGTCTTGGCCTGGCAGCTCACGGCTGGCGGTACACCTGCTGTTGGGTCGAGGTCCTGCACATTCGCCTGTAGTTGTGTGTCGCGCGTAGTTGGGAGTTACTGTCGTGGCGAGGAGAAACAAACACAGCGAGGGCTAAAGGGGTTGACCGTGATGATCAATTGATCGTTACGTCTGGTCCCTGACGCCTCTTCCCGCCGTGTGCACGAATTGTCACCGGCGACAAATGCTTCTCGCTAGGTGTTTGCCGAGGCGTGTCGTTTGTCGGTCCCTGTTGAAGCAATGTCGATGGACGCTGACGGAACAGTGCCGGGAAGAGGCGGTGCCGGATGAACAATGAGTCACGTCGCCCGTTGATCCCCCTTGCTGATCTCCGTCGATGTCGGCTTTGCAACGACGATGGATGCGAGTCTCTATGCAGAGTGGGGCCGAGTCGCGTACGAAGCGGGCGCAGCGCTTAGATGCTCGCGCACAGCGACAATGGAGTCGGTGCCGGGTATGTTTGTATGGATTCGCGGTCCTGTGCCCGAGGCCGATGCGTCTTGAATAGGCTCGAGAGCTCAACTTTGTTGTTGTTTTGGTGTGATTGGCGCCGACGCGTCTGTCGATCTTGATTGTCTCTCAGCGCGAGTCGAACGCGATGCGCGTGAATAGTTCTACAGTCTACAACGGGTATGAGAGGATGCAGTGAACAAGAGTCGGGGGGAAAGATAGCGCGGAGAAGTGGAATGTACAGACGAGGCAAAAAGAGGCCGAGGAACAGGGGTTGTCGCTGTTGCTTGCCTCGACGGGAAAGATGGGATGCTTGAATGCGCCAGGGCTTCCTCCCCCGGCCGCCTCGCACTTCAGGAAATAGCCGGGTTCCTGGTCGGCTTGTTTGCGACACTCCCTTACGTTATCCACCAGCACTATGGGAACGGCTCGTACATTACAGCTATGCATGACGCGAGCGGCGCAATGGCTCGGAGGTCCCAGCGGGGAGGGCTGAGCGCAGAGGGTGATTGCATCGTGCTATGACTCTGTGCGAGCGCCGCGACAAGACGGGTTTGATGGATCCGAGGCCTCTTTGCGCCAAGTCACATGGGCTCGATGAATGAGACGGATGATGTGAATGTGCTCGCGGGGTAGGGCCGTTTCAGAACCAATCTTGTTTCACCTCGTACCGACGCGCGCGAGCAGCAGCAACAGCATCTGGACGCATCGTCTACGCTGCGACGACGTGACTTTGCATCCTGGATGCATGCTTTAGAAATGTCGCCCCTACACTAGCTCGCTGGATAATCCATGCTTCGCATATCATGCATCGACGGTCATTGTTCGTGCGTCAGGTCCATCCACTGACTGCCATCACCACGCCTTCCCGAAGTACAGCTCTAATGCGTGGCGGGCGATATTGAAGCCGAGTAGACTGAGCAGCCACCTGAAGGTCAGCTCTGACTCACAGTGACGTTCAACCCGACTCACCCGACAATGATAGGCAGTATAGGCGAGATGAGAAGCTCGCTCCGCACTACGAAAGGCAATGCGTTGTAGCCCAGGTACATGACATACCAGTACTGGATGCCGGCTATGAGGAAGAGGGTGCTGTCGGTCAGCTCAATGCTCCGTACCGCGCGAGGCCATCGTGTACCGGCGGGCGAAAGCAAAGCAGGCGCAAATCACTCACTTGCCAAAGAACAGGCAAACCCAGTTATTCCGCACAACGACCGCTGCCAATGGAAGGAGTGCGCCATACAGCGTCAGAAACGGCGGGAAGAACGAGTTCACCGCGACGTCAAAGGCATAGGCGAACTCCACGCGGTTATCTATTGCCGAGGACGAGGACGGCGATAGCAGCAAGCGGTTGGAAATAAAGTACAGCACGGCCGCGACGACCAAACATGTGAGGAGGAAGTCGCCTGCGGTTTAGCCCTGCACCATGGGAACATAAGTGGGCTCAAGCAAGACGTACGGAAGATCATGCGTAATATGATGTACAATGTGCCGCCGACGGATTGCTTGTACACCAGCGACCACGCCAGTCCCGCGACTGCTGTCAGCGAAATGACGCAATCCACATGCACCGCTACTTACTTGCTAAGCTGGCTGATATGAGCACGACCATAGCTGGGCTGCTCGTCAGCGGGCGGGTTCGGCCTGCATCTCTCTCGCAGATCTCAGCTCACTCGTCTCTTGCCCACACATTTTTTGTTTGTTTGCTGCTTGTCAGCGTTGTTTCACTCAAGCAAGCGCACACGATACGTACTGATGATATGTCTGCTTGTACACGCGTCTTGGCGCGACAACAAGATATGTCAACTGCCAAAATGCCAGCTCAAAGTCCTGGTGTCAGCAGCTGGTCAACGGTAGTGCTGCAATTGCTCGTGAACACAGCAAAAGGCTGGGTCACGACCAAGGCGGTCGTGTGCCTGGTTTATCCGCCATCTCTGATCTTTCCCCCAATCCATTTCACCCTTCAGACCCGACAGACCGTCCACGCCCGCAACTCACCATCGACTTGAACTTGAGCAGGCGCCGCAGCATGACCGGCACGCCCCTCTCGCTCCGCGGCATCATCCCCCCGCCGCCATACCCTCCCCCACCTCCGAAATCATATCGTCCACCGTTCGGGTACGCATGGGCCGCATGCGACGAGCCAGCAACGGACGAGGCCGAGCTGCTAATGGGGAGGATGGGGGTCGACATGGTCTTTGGGCGAAGTCGGATGGACAGCGTGGACGGTGAGGTGAGCGACGGCGACGATCAGGTCGCGTGTCGCTGGACGCTTTTGGGCTGTGCGCGGGAGAACGGTGGTGCTGAAGGGGGAGAGTGACTGTCTGTTCTGCGCTCCAGTCGAAGGGGAAGTATGTAAATAGATGCATGTACGCGGTCACGGTAAGGCAAGGGGGGTGGATTTACACGTCATGGCGGGATCAAATTGATCGACGCTTCGTCACCGCACGCGCTCTCGCTCTCGCTCACCCACCCACACCAGTCAGCGATCTATCCACCTCGAGCTGCTATGCAGCATCATATACCGTATCCTCATATTCAGTAAACACATAGCGACCAGCCAGAACATCGCGGAGCCTCCATCGTTTTCTTCTCACCGGCTGCCAATCTAACCGCCTCTCAGACCTCGAGCACACTCGCCAACATGGCGGCCGTAGCCACCCAGCAGCCCTCCAAGACGCTCAACCCAAAGGCGGCGTCTAGCGGGACGATCAAGGTCAGCTCCCATCCATTCTTTTGCCAACGTATGAGCTGACTCACAGACATACTATCAAAACAAGATCGAGGCGGCCGAGCTGGAGATCACGAAGAAGACGCAGAACTTGCGGCGATTAGAAGCTCAGCGAAATGCGTTGAACACCCGAGGTGAGCTTTCGATCTCGCTTTGGCGCCAGCTAGCTGACGTTAGTGCGACTGCTGCGTGAGGAGCTACAGGTCCTGCAGGAGCCGGGGAGCTATGTCGGCGAGGTGGTCAAGGTCATGGGCAAGAAGAAGGTGTTGGTCAAGGTGCAGCCGGAAGGCAAATACGGTACGTCAGCGCTCCTCTACTACGAACCGCTTCCCCGCGGCATACTGGCCTTTTCGTCTTTACAGCATGCTTGCACCTTCTTGGATCTGGCTCATCGCAGTCGTTGACTTCTCGCCCGACATCCCCATTGCCTCCCTCACGCCCAACCTGCGCGTCGCGCTCCGTTCCGACTCGTACCTCCTCCACTCGATCCTGCCGAACAAGATCGACCCGCTCGTGTCGCTCATGATGGTCGAGAAGGTGCCTGACTCGACGTACGAGATGGTCGGTGGTCTCGACAAGCAGATCAAGGAGATCAAGGAGGTGATCGAGCTGCCGGTGAAGCACCCGGAACTGTTCGAGTCGCTCGGTATCGCTCAGCCGAAGGGTGTTCTGCTGTACGGCCCGCCCGGAACGGGAAAGACGTTGTTGGCTCGAGCGGTCGCGCATCACACGGACTGCCGGTTCATCCGTGTGTCGGGAAGCGAGCTTGTGCAGAAGTACATCGGAGAGGGAAGCAGAATGGTCCGGGAGCTGTTCGTCATGGCCCGAGAGCACGCACCCAGTATCATCTTCATGGATGAGATCGACTCGATCGGGTCGAGCCGTGGCGGCGAGGGCGGAGGAGGCGGAGACTCGGAGGTACAGAGGACGATGATGGAGTTGTTGAACCAGCTGGACGGGTTCGAGCCGGCCAAGAACATCAAGGTGTGTTGAGCGATACCGCAATTATGGGATGGCTGCTCACGTGCAGGTCATCATGGCAACGAACCGGATAGATATCCTCGACTCAGCACTGCTGCGTCCCGGCCGTATCGACCGAAAGATTGAATTCCCGCCTCCGAACCCGGAAGCACGTATCACCATTCTCAAGATCCACTCGAGAAAGGTGAGCGAGCAGCATGCTGGTAGCTGCAGTGATTGATGGCAGATGTCGCTGCAACGAGGGATCAATTTCCGATCGCTTGCGGAGAAGATGGGCCATTGCTCGGGTGCCGAGGTTCGCGGTATCTGTACCGAAGCTGGTAAGCTGTGAAAGATGATTCGCGGGTCCAGCTGACGGGCAGGTATGTACGCGCTACGAGAGAGACGGCAGTATGTCGGCCAGGAGGACTTTGAGATGGCGGTTGCGAAGGTGCTGAAGAAGAATGCGGAGGGCAACACGAGCGTGAACAAGCTGTTCAGCTAAAGGCGGATGCGGATACGAGTAGATGAACCTTGTACGACGAAGCATATGACATGCATGAGACGACGTACCCGCGCGCACAGCTCTTCATGGGTAGGTGTAACCCGGGGTGGTATTTGGACATGCATCGGGCCGAACGCTGCGAGGCTGTCGAGTACGACTCATCGTTGGGTCCATCTAGTGTATTATACATGTCAGTGTACATTGCCTTCTGCAGTCTGTGGTCGCAGCACAGCGAACGTGCGACGACTCCTCGCGCCAGCTCTACACCTATCCCTTGATCTCCTCACCCGACCCCGCGCCCTTCCCGTCCCCGCGCAACTCGATCCCCTTCGTGTTCCCACTGTTCGCTATCCGGCTCTGCTCCTCCAGCTCCTCGTCCGTCAGGCGCGGCAGGTCCGGGTCGAACGCCCCTATCGTCTGTATGACGAGGTCCAACGAGGACAAGAACGAGTTGGTGGAGAGTCGCAGCAGCCGGACCGTCGTTGCGCGGTATGATCTCCTGTCAGCTGCTTGCCAGGTCGCGCGGTGGGCTCGGCGACTCACATGTGGAGGTAGCTGTCCTCGACGGTCAGCTTCCGCTCGACGAATTGCGAGTTCTGTTCGCGGTCGACGTCGAGTGCTCGTTTGGCGACGGTCGCGAGGGTGGGGGATTTGAAGGGGATGCGGAGGGATCTTGCGTGAGCTCAAGGCTGGTCGTGTGCGTGTGGATGAGGTGAGCTTACACCGAGTGCCACTCTTCTTTGGGCGTGATCGATGGGCCAGCTTGCGACATGTTGGTGCGCTAGATGTAGAGTGTTGAGCGGGGCGAGGTGATGATGATGTATCAACAAGGATCTGCAAACCAGTTCGTTGAGGGTGGAGGTCGTCGGTCTACGGCGGTCTCTGCATTTGACCTTGATCTCCCACAAGCGTCATCTATCAAACATCTCCCGCGCCGCTTCTCGTTCGCTCTCAAGCCCATTGACACCATCACAGGACTCGTATAGACGCATAGAGGCAACATGATCAAGGTATGCTTGCCATTAGATGAGACTCAAAGCGCTGACCACCGCTCCTCTTCTTCGATCACACTATCTCGTCATACCACCCACTCCCTCACACCCCCGCCTCCGCATTCTCACCGCTCTCTCAACCTCGCGCCGCATCAACAGCTCTGGTCGGTGAAGAAGAATGAGGAGGCAGCGGCCAAGAAGAAGCCGAAGATGTCGGCGGCGCAATTACGGGTGCAGAAGGGTGAGTCAGCTCGGGCGGGCCTCCTCTGATACACCTGGACTCTCGGCGCCCAATCTTACAGGATGTCACCCTTTATCGGACACTTGTCTTGATCGGTCTGGGATATAAGCTTCGGTGCATCTGCTGATCCCAGACTTGACCGAGCTTGAGCTGCCCGAGACGATGAAGACCGAGTTCCCCGACCCGACCGACGTGCTCAACTTCAAGCTGTCCATTACGCCCGACGAGGGTTAGTCTAGCTCCGTTCGCGTGATCTGTATATCTCTCTGCCTTATTCGCTCCTTCCAGCAGCACATACCTAGGCTCCATGTGCAGCGCTCACTTCAGGCGTGTACAAGGGCGGCCGCTTCAACTTCACCTTCGCCATCAACCCCAACTACCCGCATGAGCCGCCCAAGGTCCGCTGCGTGCAGAAGATCTACCACCCGAACCTCGATCTCGAAGGGAACGTCTGCCTGTGAGCTAGCACCCACTTCTTGATTGCCAAGCTGACGTCAGGAACATCCTCCGGGAGGACTGGAAGCCGGTTCTCAACTTGTCGAGCGTGATGGTCGGGCTGCAGTACCTGTTCCTTGAGCCGTGAGCTGCCTATCGCCCCAGGCCCCAGGTTTGCGCTAGCTCACGTACAGAAATCCGGATGACCCGCTGAACAAGGGTCAGTGACGCGGCTGAGGAAGAGGATAACGTGTTGTGAGAAGAGCTGACGGCAGAGGCGGCAGAGGATCTGCGCAAGAACCGCGCGGGGTTCATCCGGAACGTGACCAACTCGATGCAGGGCGGGAGCGTCAACGGGGAGTCGTTCGACCGAGTGTTGGTCTAAGGAGGAATGTGCAAAGACCGCAGAGCAGGGTATCCCGCGACAGGAGGGAGCTGGGGCCGCCGGGCTATCCAACGAGATTACCGCATCTTTTCGGCAAGATTGCATCGTGGCATTGTATGGTAGACGCTATAAGATGTACAATTTCGCGTGCAGTGTATATCGTGCGGGGTATAAGTGTTGCGAGCGTGCTGGGCGGCTACCAGTCGAGTGCCCAGGGAACTATTGACGGAAGAGGCCTACTTCTTCCGCGATGCAAGCCACTTGCTGAACTTGGCCATGCTATACCGGACGGACTTGACCAACCCGGCAGTAGCCAGACCCTTCATTGACTGCGTGAGCGCCGGGCGGTGCATGATGTTGCGCAGTTCTGCCTTCAGCGCTGCGTCGATCTTTCTCGAGGCATAGAGCTCACCGCGCATGAGAACCGGCCGGAAGTCCCCGGCTTGCACCTTCTCCGTCCACTCCCTGCCCTTGATCTCCTCCAGCTCGCCCACTATTTGACCCCGCGTCATGCCAGCCTCCTTGCTGCTCAACAGTCCCGTCTTGAGCGCAAGCGCGTGTCGCAACTTGAGCGGCAGGTGTCGCACTAGCGCGCCCACAGCGGCCGGCTCGTAGGCCATCTACCGTCAGTCCTTCGAACCCCTCCACAAAGCGTGAGAGCTCACACGCAGTACAGCATCGCCGCTCTGATCACCCTTCTCCACGATCGATCCGCCAAGGGCCAACCCCTCTATCCGCGCCAGAGGATCGGCGTACAGCTCTCTGAACGCGACGAGGCTGCCCGGACCGGACACGATATTCTTGACTTTATCCGGGTTCTCTGCGCCGGGGACGGACATGCGCGGGTCGCCAGAGTAGCTCAGCCCCGCGATCTGCATGTACAAGTCGCGCTCTGTGAATGTCGGGTGGTCTTGCAGGAGGAGGAGAGAGGTGGACGCGGCGGAGAAGAGGTTGGCCGATTGGGCGGTGTCTATTGCGGGTGTCGACTTGAGCGCGAGGACCTGCGTGTCAGCTCACTCATTTGTCGTGGGAATGGATGTACTGGTTTATGTAGCCTCCCCGCGGTGTATAGTGTGTCCCAGCCTTCGAGATCCTGGATCAGGCGGGCGGTGGAGATGATCCCGTACTTGACTTCCTGCCCGTTAGTAGCCACCCGCATCAACTTGTCCGCGAAGACAGGACTGTACGTACCAGTCCATTTACCGTCACCATGGTGACGTACCATATTCCTGCGCCGTAGTCCTCCTGCACCCGAGCTATCCGGCCCGAACCTGCTATCCGTGCCCAGGTGGGGTAGTGAGCGGCATTACGGGCGAGATTGTCGGTATGGAAAGCCAGCGGGTCCGGCGTCGCTATGAGAAAGTCGGTCATGGGCGGTGGCTGTCACTTCAGCATACCTCAGACGAGCTGCATGGCTTCGAGGCTCACCCCCGAAGCGGCATTGGCCTGGTGCTTGACGCCGGAGCCGTATGCTACCGCCCAATCCACCTGCGAGGGAAGGTGGTCTAAGATGGGCCGGAGACGGTCGTACGCCGCTTTCGAGTCTGTTGGAGGTGTACGGGCCGCGAAGGACGAGCTGCACCGCCTGCATGGTCGTCCTGACCAGGTCGCATTGGCTACAAAGCCGGAGAGGGGGGATCTGCTAGAGGTCGTCTGATCGTCAGCTCATAGTCGAAAAGTCAGTATGGTGGGAACCTACTCGGCTCGAGGTGAGGGCAGCTCGGGCGGCCTTGAGACCTGATGAAGTCGTGCTCATCACAGTACGCTAAGCGGGATTGATTGATATATGCCGATGCTTGCAAGAAGCGCGATCCGAGGTTGCGAGGCGAGTGAGGTGAAAGGTGAACCAAATATCATGCGCGCGGATACATATCGATTCGGTGGCTGTGATTTTCAGGGCCATCTTCACGACGCTGGTTTGACGTCAGCGCTGCTCACCTGCTCCAGACTGCCTGGCGAGCCAGTGAAAGCGCTGCCGAGATCAAGTCGTATGCATGCTTCGCGGCCTGATCGCGTGGATGTACAGGTGTCCATCATCGCTCGCATCCCCCTGTCGTCTCCACCACATCCGAGGTCTCTGGTGAGGGTGCTATTCGTGTTTGCGGCATTGCTGCTCTTGCAATCGGGGCGGGCAGGTGGGGTGCCTTGTTGGGGGGTGTAGGTGACGGAAGTCAGTGGTCAATGTAGTGCAGATCCGTGCGAGTGTGAAAGTAAAGGTGAGTTAGAGTAAACAGATGACTGCAGGACGTAGCTTTTATCAGGGTGGGCTAACGCGCTTGGGTCATCGCGCTATAACATATGCTGCAGCAGGACGACTGATCCTTCCTCCTCTTGCCATTTTCTGGGCATAGAAACTCGTTTCTTTTGAGAGACAATACCACAAGCTGTGGCTTAACCGGATTGCGCATGTCCAAAAGCGTGGCTGCTCTCAACACGCCTTGATTCCTTGCGACAGGACCCTGATTGCATACCTCTGCGCGGCTCGAGTGTGGTCCCTGGCTCCAGACTTGCCCCCTTCTTCATCCTGCACCATGGTGCAGCATGCCGAGTCATCTGTCCATCCCGCTGCTAGCTGCGGACTCGCGCTCAGTATATCACAAAGTTCACGGATCGATCTGGCAGGCGCAGCGCGTCAAACTCCCAGTTCTGTGAAGAGCTTCACCATTATCTCCAGCCAGCCAATGTCCCGCATGCACCCCAATTCTGCCAGAACCGCTCAAATCCCAACCTTTTTCTCAAGCTTCGGCGATGGGATTATTCCACCTAGAAAGAGACAACAGCCACAGAGGCGCATCGCTGCGTGCCCCGTTCGAGAAGCAGAAAGACTTTGACACTTCCCCGGTACGTTGGGTGGCCAATCGTGATTGTCGTTTCCGGAGCCGAATCCTTGACCACCTTGGAGACCACATTCGAGTGATCTCGCAAGCGTTTTAGCAGTCTGTCTGTCCTCTGCTTTCTCTCCTCGTCTGTAGTGTGTTCGCGCACGTGAAAGGCGCACCTGAGCCCCTCACCCTCATTGGCTTCGTGCTTTATGTAGCCCATAGTGTCAAGCTTCCCGACGGTGCCTGTGCAGACCCAGCGCAACGAGCTCGTGCCATGATATCGCGTATAGTTGCCCGTTGTTTCAGTGAAATAGCTCATGATCGGCGAGGCACAGAAATGGTTGAGTGACGCAATCAAGATGGGGTCACCTCCAGAACAAATGTCTCTTCTGCTACGTACTTAGGAAGAAAGAGACCCGCAAGGGGTGATCATCAGAAAGACCGTCTCTCAGCGACGGCTCAGTGCATTCATCCTTTGAGCTCGAGCCTCGTCAGACAGGCTGGTCTGGCACGTATCTGGCATGCGAATTCTGAGATCGAACGTGCCGCTTCCTGTGCTGATTTAGGCGCCTCGGACTAAGGGTTCATGGTGTTCGCATTAATGCAAGTGGCACAGGAGGTCAGAGCGCAGTCAGCAAAGCTCAAGCCTTATAAAATGAGCCCCGCTCGCTTCCCTCTTTGCACCCAGAATGATTCTGGCAGGCTTCAATCAGAGCCCAAAGGGTACCTCTTGTGCTGTAAGTCAAGACGCACAGTTTGGAGGGGCACCGAGCATGTAGAGCTTAGTGCGCGCAACAATGACATATCTCGGCGATTCAAATGCATCACCACTCGACTCGGGGCAAGCTCAAAGCATCAAGTTGTGCTAGACGCGCTGCTCGTTTGCCAAACTCCAGGACGCAACAGCTCAAGGACAACCCGATGGTCAGATGTAGGACCGACCGTGATGACCATCCTGATTCCGGAGCGTGCCTCTTCGAGCTCCAATTCCGTCAGTGCCTGGTTCCTTCTCCTTTTGAGATCAGGCTCCCCTTCCAAGAGGGCGCGAACTGCGTTGTACTCTCGCAATGGGCCCAGCTTTGCGGCCCGCTCAGCGTAGACTCTCCATCTGCGAGTCGAACTCCCATCGTCCACTTGCTCAGTGTAGACGATGTCGTTTCTGATGTAGTCCGAGAGCGAAAGAGAGGACTGACCTTTGCGGAAGAGATCTTGACTCGATGTCTTGGAGTCGGGGGTGCTTACAACTTGGTCCGAGGCAGTGTGCATTGTAGAGGCCAGTGAGAGGTGTGCGCTGTCGGTGATCATCGCGTCGGGATGCGAGGCGGATTCTCTCATGAGATGGGTGCTGTGAAGAGACTGGATGAGAGAACAAAACGAGACCTATCGGGGGCTGCGAAGGGTTGATTTGTGAGCGAAAAAGGATGAGAGGAAAGCGGGGAGTGGATCACGTATGGATGATAGATAGCCCCAGGCTGACGCGTCAGCCCGCTTCCAGGTTTGGCAACGATACGTTTGCGGCGCGGCACCTTTGACTGACAACCCCTCAGAAACAGGACAGAAACACACACATGCTATGTGATGGACGGCACCCGTTGAGCCTTGTGCCTTCGCTAAGCACCCACGCACACACGTGGTCAGGATGCGGAAGCTGGGAGGCGAACAGATTCAACTGATCCGCTCGCCGGATCCGCCCACGGCGCCGTCAGGGGGCCAGCACTCGACACTACGTTGTGTGATCGTTCGGATGTTGACCACCTGATGCCATCTTGCGAGCGTATGCAAGCAGGTATCGCGCCCTGACAACAAAGCCGGGGTTCCTGTGAGAGGCACATCTGCCTGCCTACGTGACCTAGCAAGTGTGATTGACCATCTGCAAGTCTCTGTGGCACCAGTACAGTAAGAACAATCCTTCAGGACGAACAAGTCCTGCACACGTATCTGACAGAACAGTCAGCGACAATGATCGGCCTCCAGTTGGTCACATGCATCTCCTCTCAACTTCTTCCCCCCGACTGACATCAAATATTGTATGTGGAATAGACCTTCTCCGCGGACACATGTCGCCGAATGCTGGCCGCGGGCGACAGTGGCCGGATGCGCCTCAGAGCCGAGACGACGGCTTCTCCTTGGGCGGCTTGCAAAGCTGGGCGAACATCTGGGTGTGCTCTTGGGTAGGATCGCCGCCGTAAGTGAGAACGGTGCCATCCCCAGACAGGACATTCTGAACCGTCTTCCTCAGCTCAGGGTGGCTGTAATGATCGGGGACGTTCAAGCGCTCGATGTCCGCAATGGAAAGTGGGGCTGCGCCCCTTCGCGTGTATACGGACCACACACGGGCAGAGCCCCACTCATCGTCCGGCAGATCTTCCGCAAAGTCTGCGTTGATCACATTTGCAGCATGCTGAAATCCAGGAAACGTGAGCTGCTTGGTGCTGACATCAAAGACCACGGGCTTCGGTTCCGGTGCACACTCGATGCGCGTCAAAGCAGTCGAAGAGGCTGCGGGCTCGCCACTGCCCTCGACAGAGACAGGTCGAACTGGCTTGAAGACGCTGTAGCCGGATGGGACGACTCGAGAAGATCTGTAAACGGACGGCATTCTGGATTGTAGGGTCGGTTCGGGATCGATGCAATTGTACGTAGGGTCGTTTAGCAGGAGAAATTTGGGAGCTGCTTTTTAGGTCGGCTCACAGCCCTACTCCTCTCCACCCACCTTTGAAAGCCTCTCGCATTATAAGCTGCATGCATCCTTTCAGCACGCTTCATCAAGCCTGTCCTCAGCTCTCCCCATTTTCCTACGTCACTCGCCCCGGCAGTAAGGAGCTATAGGAAGTGTTCACCGCCCTCCACACTACCTGACGTCTGTGACTCTCCTGATGGCGACTTACGGGAAGGCACCGCAGCGCGGTCCACGCACCTGCTGGCATTTGATGCCCAGACTTCGCGTACTCTTCAACCTTGGGCACATAGGCGAGCCATGGTGGCAGTGCTCTCGCCACAAGACAGGAGTATGTTTGAAAATATCAGAGGCCAGCGCAAATGCGCTCTAGCCGTCCGCCGCTCCGAGGCGAGCAACCTAGACCTTTCTCGTGGCTGTCCCTCACAGCACCGGGCACGATCGCACGCTGATGACGAATGCATAGACGCGCACAGATCGTTACACAACTCGATATGACACCAAGTACAACACTCTGAACATCGCTAAGGGGCAATCATAAGAATATGGTTCGTTCGGAGGCGGCCAGCGCCTCTCGCCACGGAGCTATGCCGTTCTGATACGCGCCGTTTGTGTCCAGGATCTCCCAGCACAATGCCAGGACCTCGTCGGTACCCACGTACCCTACACCAAAGGAGACTGTGAGGGCGTGATGAATGAGCTCCTGAAGGCGATTGCGCATGCTCGAGTCCCGTGTGTAGATGGCAAGGATCTGCCGTTTCAGCCTAGATGAACATATGACTGGGACTTTCTAAATCACGAACCGTCAATCCCCACTGGAAGCCCCCCAGACTGGACGCTTCGGCGTCCGCGACCAGCTCGATCGCGAGCTTTTTCGCCTGCAGTAGGCGGTCGTCGTCGACATCCACCTCGAACACTTCGCACAACAGGAGCGTCTGAAGGGCAGCCCTCATCACCTGGGTCTTAGCGAGGGTCTGGGCCGGCTACACAGCGCCTTGACGACTCACGCCATTGCCTCGCCGTATGCGATCAGGATGCCCGACATCGTCTTCATGCTCGCCCCAAGTCCACCCGTTGCCTAGTCCGGCCAGAGCCTTCTCGGCCTGAGTTCGCAAAAGCCTGTGACCTATGCTGTCGGCCGATGCCGACTGCAGCAGGGTCTGCCGGTCGTAAATCAGACTGGCTACCTCCCCTTGTCTGATGATGGTTTGTCGAGAGAACCCGACGAAACGCTCGACCCAATGGGGACCGCTCGGTGGCATGACGAACCTCGCTTGACGCCGAAGATCCGGGCCGAACGCTTTGCTGGCATGGTCGACGGTAGAGTACAGCGCAATACAGTCTTGCAGGATCGGATACATCGGCGAAGCCGACTCGTGGGGCAGTTCAAACGCGGTCGAATCGTCGATGACAAGTCGATTCGAGCTGAGCATCTCAGCCATGCACCGTACAAAGAAGCCCATGCTGGTGTCAGGTAGGGCACTCAAAGATAGACTCGATGCTCACAGGTACTCCTCCGTTTTCCACTGTCCATTCGGAAACCTCACTTTCGCTCTCAACAGTGCTCGATTCGCCCGCTGCCTCGCCTTGTCCGTCTCGCTCTTCCACACCAGAGCCCGTCCCGCATCAGCGTCGACATTGCCACGATGCACGTAGCTGATCTGCACGAAGCATTCCCGGAGCCATTCCCGCATCGAGCCCTGCACGGTGTCCTGGCCGCTGGGCGTGACGGACAGTGTTGCGAACAGCCGGGGAAACAGGTGGGTGAAAAGCCAGTTGTGCTTCGACTTCGATGCCGAGACGATCTCGTTACACCCCTCGTGCTCGAAATACGAGACCACTGGACGAACCGAGTCTGCAACGTTGGGAGCGAGGACCGACGTGAGCGAGAATGAGTTGATCATCGGTTGAGGTGCCGGTTGCGACAGATCCATGAGCCATTGCAGGAAGCTTGCCGATGTCGGGTATGGGCCATCTGATGAATAAAAAAGCGGGGCGTTACTGACGCTCACAGTCCCGTAAGAAGTCGACGCCGAGTCGGGCTGACAAGCCAGAGCCATGTCCGTCGAGCACGGGGCAAAGGCTTCCATCGAGTGTTCCTCGAACAACGCCTCCTCGGCGATCGATGTCGTTCGCTGTGCCGGTAGTGTCGCCGCTTCGGTATGTGCTGATCCCATCAATGACTCCCAGTCCCATCCGGTGTCGTGGTCGCTTGGAGACGCCATCTCCCTCTGCTTCCGCCCGTCTTCTTCCGCCGATGCCCAGTAATCCGCCTCGGAGGCTCGCTCCCACTGACTGTCGTACATCGCACCTTTCTTCCTGGCCGACTTGCCGTTGGTCGGGTACATGCACATCGTGTCCGTCTCCCAGCATCGCTTGCACGCCACCTTCCTCCCGTCGGCGGCAAGCGGCCCCTCCGAGCACTTGACGCGCTGAACGCGGCATGATCTGCACCCGGTAGCGGATCGTGTAAACTTCTTGCGCTTCTTCGCGGGGCGCTCCATATAGCACGAGGGCGCGGGAGCGAGGCTAGTCATGGCTGGGATCTGTCGCAAACGTGGGAATGAATGATGAATGCAACGAAGGATGTTGCACCTCCGCTTCCTACTCATGCAGATAAGGCTCAGATACCCCATGATCTCCCCCGCCCCGGATTCACCGGGGACTCCTTGATGTAAATTGCCGAAAAGCGTAACTCTGCTCGGAAGCAATTTGGACCAATGTTCGTGGCGACGAAGAGTACGAAGAAGTCTAGGCCTTTGCCTTGGTGGCATAAGCGCATGCACCGCGTATAGATGAAGACCCTCGAGCACCGTGCGCCGCAGAGTATCAAGCCAGCGGAGCTAAGATTCATTTCCCGTCTATAATATTACACAAGCCCTGTTGCCATTACCCTAAAAGCGCAATTTTCTTCCCATTGCCGCATCCACCTTATGACATCGATCAAATGTGGGCCATCACGCTGGTACTGACGTATCGCCAGTAGACGTCCTTTGAAGCTGCTCTCCATTTCTTGCCATATCTGACAACGACAACGAACGAGGCGTAGAATGCAAGGCCCACGAGGGCGGCGATGATGAAAGCATTCTGGTAGCCGATTTCTGTCCAGGGTGTGATTCCGTAAGAAACTGCAAAGCTCATCGTATTCTGTCATTAGCATGATGCAGTGGAGACCCTCCACAGTACTCACCCTGATAAGGATGACCGTAATCATCACTTCACCCGACAGATCCTTGTACGAGTCCAGGGCGTAGTTAATGGCGAAAGCTCCGCCGGTGGCGCTGGTGAATGCGACCATGCTGCCGCCGAAGACGAGACCGAACCAGTGGATGCCTCGACCAGCCCCGACACCCCAGAGGATCAAACCGACGGGGCAGATGATGGCATTGAGGGCGAGAAGCCAAAGTCGATGTTCGGGCTCTCGAACACCGCCCTTCTTTCGGGCGTAGTATAACAGCCATTTGTCTGCGGCGAAACCGGACCACAAAAACGCGCACATGGCGCCAATCATCGGACCAAGGTACGTGAGACCGACCATACTGGCACTGAAGCCGTAAGGTGGACCACTGAAAAGGACGGATGCGGTCGCGTTAAGAACGTTGTACCAGATCAATGCGGTGCCGTACAGAACGCCGGACCTGCTTGTCAGCTAGCTGCAAAGTTGTAATCATTTGTATCACTAACCAGAAGACGACGGGGAAGCGGAGGTGGAAGAAAGGTCGGTACATCATCTGGAGCAGCACCGCATTTGAGGTGTATTTTTGGTCGAACATGCGGAGTTTCTGAATAAAGCTGTACTCGACTCCCTCGAGCTCGACCGGGGCGGCGATATGCTGAACGTTGTCTCGAACGGCCTCCTTCTCCGCATCGCTAAGAACACCGGACTCCCCACCAGTGGAACGGGTTTGTCCATCGGCGTGCTTTTCAATCATCTCGCTGGTGCCTCGGTTGTAGTTGGTCTGAGGCTCAGTCGGAATGTTTGACAGTCAAATGTGACACTCACCTCCTCCATGAAGAAGAACATGATGATGATCCCGACAATCAGCTGGATGGCGGTGATCCAGAAGACCCAGTCTTTGCCGAGGGCATCGTTGACGAACTGGGTATGTCAGCCCTACCTGACATCGCGGGAATCATGGCACTCACCCCTGCCCAGACTGGCGCCAAGAAGTTTCCGCCGAACAGTACCATCCCGTAGACACCGATGTAATATCCTCTCTCGTGGGCGAAGAACTATGGTCAGCTGACCACTCCTCGGCCTGACTGTTGTGGACTCACAATGTCCGCGATCGATACTTCCACCAAGGCTTCGATCGGCGACGCGAAGAATCCCTGTACGACCTTGTTCGCAAGCCACTCTCCCGGACTCTTGATGTAGATCATCCAGATAACGGTGCCCTGCGGAGGTCAGACGATGCCCGGAGGAATGAAGTGTAACCTACAAGCAGCCCGATCTGTGACATCAGGTACACCGGTCGCTTGCCAAAGGTGAGGGCGAGAGGCTGAGTGATAAGGCATCCCCAACCGAGCAGCAAGAACACTGGAAATTGAGCGGGAAGTCGAGGCTGATCAATGCGTCGACTCACTGTAGCCTGTTCCGGAAACCAGTGTGCCGATGGAGATTCCCGTCTCTTCGGAGATGGGCACGAGCACCGAATTCAGCGAGCAGCATCCGATACCGCTAGTCAAGACGACTGCGGTCAGCTGCTGGACACGTCTGACCGGCAGACTTACAAACGACTAGCATGAGATGCGCGACCTGCTTTCGCTTCCACGACCAGTTGAGCGGGTCATTGATGTCGTTGGACGGCTTCGGGCTGAGGACCACCTCATGGGCCTCATCTGCGGCGAAGTCGAAGAGGACAAGCGAACCTGGGACTGGCGTGTCCTGCGAGTGCGTAGCTGACATGATTGGAGCAGCTGTCGATACGAGGGTCTGAGGCTGTCTAGCGTCGTCGAGACCACCTTTATGGATCTGTGAGCCGAACTGCTTCGATGCGGTGGAGATGATAAGCGCTCAGGCGTTGAGAGTTCTCCGCGGGCAAGCAGCCGTTAAGCGAAAACCGAACTTCGGGGATGCGTCAAGCTATCTGCCCAGTCTATCGATTGCGATCAGGTGGTGGGTGAGAAGGCGTACTATCGGCATATGTCACGCTCATCAGCATAGCTTATGAGAGGGCGTTGGAGCAGAAGAAGACGGCACCGAGAGATGACGAGCAGCGCGCTGTTCCCCCACGGGACTGAGGTGAATTCATTGGCGACAAGCGATAAGCGGTGCCCGATATCAACAATTACGTTATCGCGTCTACAAGCGGGAAACCCTATACGCAAAGGCGCAAGGCGTGAAGCGAGAGGCGTTCCGAGCAGTCAGTATGGCTTATCAGGTGACCACTCTCAAACGATTGACGATGGGCGTAGTGCGCAATCATCGGCCGTTATCGATGACACTGGCTGTCGGGTGTCGTGCCCGGTTCCACCACGCTGCGTCTGGGTTCTCCGGCATCTGGACGCTTTATACGGCTCTCTGGCCAAGCCTGTTGTCGATCTGCACCTCGTACATCTGCACCCAACGCCAAAGACATGTCGCCCATAGCAGTTCAGCCAACCTTCGCTGAGCTTCAAGCCGAAGCCATCGATGCTCGGGACGCGACCATCTCCTCTGCCTACAAGCTCCCGAAGAGTCTCTACCCACTGCCGAAGAATGTGTCAACCACGCTGCAGGATGCGAAGATACTCGATGCGACGGAGTTGAGCATCGTCGACCTCGCTGCATCGGAGCTACGCGATGCGATTGCTGCGAAGAAGTACACGGCGGTGCAGGTAACCAAGGCGTACTGCAAGGCGGCTGCTATTGCCCAGCAGGTCACCAATTGCTTGACGGAGCTCTTCGAGGCGGAAGCCCTTGAAAGGGCGCAGTGGTTGGACGACGAGCTCCAGCGGACAGGCAAGGTCGTCGGACCGTTCCATGGTGTGCCGGCGTCGATCAAGGTGTGTCGAGCGTCACACACACCTGCGGTGCCAAGACGTTGCTCATGTATAGGATCACATCGACATCAAAGGTCACGATAGCGCCTCTGGCTTCTTGTCGCTCCGTGGAAGGCTCATTGCGGCTGAGGATGCCCACCTCGTGTCCATCCTGCGAGACGCCGGCGCCATTTTCTACGCGAGTGCGTATACAAACAGTGCATCCGCCAGATACGGGGCTCATGCTAGAGACGACCAACCCTCAGAGTCTTATGCACCTGGAGACGTCTTGCTATCTTGGAGCGACCGTCAACCCCTTCAATACCGACCTCACCGCGGGCGGCAGCAGCGGCGGAGAGGGAGCCATGATCGGTATGAAGGCGTCGTGCTTCGGTATTGGTACCGACATCGGCGGGTCTATCCGATCGGTAGGTCACCATCTAGCGGAATCAGGATTCGGGCTTACATGAAAGCCAGCCGCAGCGAACGGTATCTACGGCTTCAAGCCCACTGCATTGCGGATGCCAGCCGGTGGTCTGCAGATGCCAGTTGGCCCAATGGGTTACGAAGGTGAGTAGGACTTCGAGTTCCGCTGAGAGGCATGGAATGATGTCTCAGGTATCCTGTGCACCCATGGTCCAATGGGACGGTCCATTGAAGACCTGGAGATGTACATGAAGCTCGTGGCTGCTGCCAAGCCCTGGCGAAAAGACCCAGTGTGAGTGTGGATTCAAGGTCGATCCGCGGCGTATGAGAAGGCGTGGTTGACCCAGCAGCCTGCATGTGAAGCCTTGGGTTGCTTCCGAGTTGTCTCAGCCCGACCGGAAGATCCGCATCGGTATCATGAAGACCGACGGGGTTGTTACTCCTGTTGCACCCATTCAGCGAGCTCTCGCGGCCGCAGCCCAGAAGCTTGGGCAGTCACCGGACTTCGAGGTCGTGGATTATGCGCCCATCATGGGTAGAGAAGCCTGGGAGATCATTGTAAGCCGAACGACAGACCTTGCTGGAGTGCTCTGACCTCTGCAGAGCAAGCTGTACTGGCCCGACAAGGGCAAGGTCGTCTTTGACCACATCGCCAAGTCAGGCGAGCCGGTCCTGCCCCTCACGCAGTGGATCATCGACCACACCAAGGATGCCACCGGTACCTTGGAAGAGTCTCTTGCTGTGCGTCTACACTCTTCTCTGGCATAGGCCCCAAGTCCTGACCAACAGCTCGTCGAGCGACGTGATCAGTTCCGAGCGGCTGTGTCCGCGCACTGGCACGAGCTGGGGATCGACGTGTTGCTCACTCCGGTTGGACCCACTCCCGCGCCGAAGCTGGAGACAGCGAAGTACTGGAACGTAAGTCCTTTGATCTTGCCGCTGGTTTTGAGCTCACGGCAGTACACGTCTTACTGGAACCTGGCAAACTACCCGGCAGCTGTCTTCCCCACGGGTTTGCTTGTGGACCCCTCCGTCGACAGCGCGGCATACGCAGCGACCAATGCGGATGAGGAGTGGATCAAGCAGACGTTCAGTGCCGAAGGCTCAGTTGGAGTGGGTACCAAGGCAACATGCGTGGCAGAATGGCTGACAGACAGGCTCCGCTGTCATTACAGCTTGTGGGCTATGTGGGCCATGATGAGGACACTTTGGCCGCGGCTAAGCGGGTGGTCAAGTGTCTTTTGGCTTAGGTCTCTAGTAGAATGTGTATCGCAAGCGCGAAGTCCTAAGTGGACCAGTTGTACGGATGCAGCTTCAACTCTACCTGATCTCCTTGAGCGATCTTCACTAGCCTCATAATATCACGTGGCGCGAGCAGCACCGGCTGATAGTTGGTCCGTTGCCACAACCTGCTTGGTCCAGCACTCATATGTAGAGGCAAACCATGACGAAGGCTTCGACGCGGTGGAGCTGGCAATGGTTGCGCCTCTCGACGAGATGGTGCAAGCGAGTGGGTTGCTCACACGTGTACGGGCACCACGGCGAAGGGATCACTGGGCAATGGAGCCGGTGGAATAGGTGAAGAAGGGGCTGAGGGTGGTGGTGCAGCTCGTCATCGTAAAGCCGGGCAGGTGGTGCGGTGGAGCTATTGAAAGGGTGAGGCATGAGGCACATCATGCTCAACATGTCAGGATGTTGAAAGGTGGCAGTCGTGGAGCTGTTGTCCCTCCTTTCGACCCAACCGCTTCATGGTGTCGCGCCTTGTACATATAAGTAGCGTGCAAGTCATACGCCCCTCATCCCCTTCTTCTCTATCTCACCAGCAGGAGGTACGAGCACTGTCCCTCTGATCAAGCTTCATACGTATCAACTTTACCAACCTTCGGCAAGCTTGTTTCCAGGTGCCATGGCCTCGAGTCGTTTCACGGTCAGGTCTCTCGACAGGGCTCAAATCACAGCCAGCTCGAGCAGCGTGGACCTCAACACCGGCCTGCCCAGCAACATCAACGGCTTTGAGAGGGACGACAAGGCCGTGATCAGGGGTCCCGGAGACCATTGGACTTTGTACCGACAAAACCTGGCTGGTTCCGAGGAAAGGACCTCCATCGTCACCATGAAGGTCGCACTAAAGGGCGAAAAGGTCAAGAAGGAGGTGGAGCGGCTCCTCACAGACGACAATACCAAAGGCTCCTCGGGTACTGTCAGCCCTTTCATCGTTTGTGGAGACGATCCTGCGGCAAGCAGCAGCGAGCGCTTCTGGGCCTTGCACTTGCGCTCCAAGCCGAGGAGCATTGATGCCGCTTTGCCAATTGACCAAGTGACTTGTGACCAGTCTGGGGCGGGAAGCGGATCGGAGATTTGAGTCATGTTGCAGGGACATGACTGGTACCAGATGCACGAGTTGAACTGTTCTACATGAACACGTCCATAGACTTAGTGTGGTCGCCATTTTCCAGACTGCGATGCCTGGTTCTGATGGGTAACACGGCTGCTAGCCTGTTAAGGACGGACTGGGCTGTCTCACACAGCACGCATTGAGTCCTTGGAACTTACCTGCACGCCGTTACAGATGAGGAAGGGGCGGCAAAAGGTCCATGCGAGTTTCAGATGAAAGGATTAGTGGAGCGAGGAGCAAGAGTGGAAGTGCTGTCACTCCCTTGTCCGTCAGGGCAGGCACTCGCCATATATGAGAACCGGCGA
Source organism: Papiliotrema flavescens NRRL Y-50378 (assembly GCA_000442785.1). Classification (NCBI taxonomy): domain Eukaryota; kingdom Fungi; phylum Basidiomycota; class Tremellomycetes; order Tremellales; family Rhynchogastremaceae; genus Papiliotrema; species Papiliotrema flavescens. The sequence goes on from CAUG01000335.1 coordinate 22,943, forward strand.
AAGACTTGCAGTTCCCCCTGGCCCGTGATTGTCACCACCGCCTATCTGCCGCCACATAAGTTCCTCCGTCATCTTTGCGCACACTTGGACATGTCTTCCATAGCAGAAGAAGTTTACTCATGCGCTCGGTCGGTCGGATTCCGCGTTCCCCTCCCTGAATTTCCAACTCCAGTTGTCGGCAAGATCACCTACAATCACACGAGTCGCATGTCCTTCTGCGCTGATCGCTCGAAATGCTTCCCGAGACCAGTCCCGAGAGTGTGGCTTCGTCTTCAGAGGGTTACAGGTCTCAGCACTGTCGTAAGCTTGCATAAACATGATCCATACGAAAAGATGAACATTATGGATGTAGCTTATGAGTGGTTAAAAAGATCAAACGCGGGGAATTGACACAGCGTTGCTAGTTCCTATATCTACTTCACCCCCGAAGTTCCATAGTGGGCCTCGTATCCACAGGACCTGGACATACCGCTTGCTCGCGAGCCTTCCCCGTTTTAAACATTGGCGTCGACTTCAAAGCCAAGATGATTGCAGTTTCACACAGGAGTTCTGTGTCGGTTTTACTTGCATGGTCAAACAGACAGGCAGGGGTTGCAACTGCACGTACATACATGAAGATGAAAAGATCGGTGGCGCGAGGAGAAGGCGGTGGAGCTGCTGTGAATCCCTTGTTCATGAGAGTAGGCGGGGGCCATATGTGAGAGCCAGGAGCTCCCCCCTCACCCCGGCTTTATACCGCCACCCACCCACCTCCACACAAGGCCCCTCGTTATCTTTGCACACGCTTGGGTATGTCTTCCGTTGCAACAGAGATTCACAACGGCGCATCGACTGGACGTGTTATTCTTGAGGCATTCTATCCTCAGGATCACCAAGCGCGATCGATCGTGATGGACACCCAAACGGGAATGCCAACCTTCAGAGGGTTTGAGAGGCTTGACAAATTCACACTGAACACAACAGGCCACCCGGACTGGCTGTTTTATCACAAAGCCGGATCTGAAACTGAGACTCAGGGCTACCTCAACGACATGGCGTTCATACTGAGAGGCCCAAAGGTCACAGAGAAGGTGAAGTCTCACCTCAGCTCAAGCCGCGACAAGGATCCCTCTACTGTCAATCGCGTTGTCATCACGTGTGGGGATGCCTTGGCTGACCCAGACTGTCGAACTTTCTGGGTGGCGCACGAAAGAACCATGGAGTGCCGAGCGTGAAGTACACTTTTGACAGCAACCTCGGCTACCGAGCTGGTGAGTATCGGGCAGCTGGAGTCAGCCCGAGGGGTGACCGTATTTGCGTTGATTCTGGCGAATGCATATTCAGTCTTGACCTTACGTTTCAAAATCCCACTTCCTCGCGACCGTCAGCGTCCCCATATCTATCAGAGCAGTGAGGTCTTGATGCTGATCCTCCTTCCGCGGTGTTGAGGTATATGATTCAGGTGAACTGGTGCAATGCTGTCTTTCCGTCGATGCATGGTCTCTATGGCTCAATTTGAGGACCTGGGACCACTCTTATGTGCATGCTCTGCTGTCATCATGTTTTTCGAGGAATCGGTAGAGTAGACACTAGTTTCAAGGTCATACAGCTCGGATGGACAATTCAGGCGGTACCTCAGGCGTAGCGCCATCGATTGGGCCTGCTACCCATATCCGGGCTGGCCGCTGTGGAACACATAGGAGCTGGTTTAGTGACGATGACAAGGCATCCTAAACGCAACGCGCAGTCGAGTTGGTCTGGCCCCGCCCTCTTTTAGGTGGAGCAGCAGATGTTGGAGGTAACGAGGGTGGGGTTTCTGGCCGCACGAAGAAGGCGCTCGATGTCTATCCTTTCTGCAACTGCACGTGGTGCTTGTGAGAGTGGAGGCAGTGAGAGGCTCGCGCGCATGTGGAAGACAAAGGTGATGCAAAGACTGGGCTGAGAGGGTGCGCGTGGAGCTGCTGTTGGACCTTTTACTATACTCTGCGTCACGCGGTTTAAGGCAAGAGTCCTGTCCCACATTTCTACACACAGCTCACCCCACAGACAACCCGACAGCCCACATCAAAGTCGACTTCCAGATATGAGCGAGCCATATGTTGCAGTGTTCAAAGACCCGCTGAGGGGCACAGTTTCGGTGATTGCTTGGCCTTCAACAACTTTCAAGGACACAGACAAGCACACCGGCCTACCCAATGACTTTCCAGGCTTTGCGAGGGTGAAAGGCACCACTGTTACCGACCAAAGCTCGCACCACAAGTGGTCATTGTACCGCCGACCAAGGGAGAGAGCGCTTACAAAAGGTTGTTTCCCGACCCCCGCCTGGTCTGCGCGGCTGACGCATGCGCTGATCCGTCAAGAGATGCAAACCCTCGCCGCTGAGGACCGCGAGATGGGCGAGCAGCGTATCATCACCTGCGGAGACGACCACTGTCATCCCGACAGCCACGAATTTTGGATCCTGCATCGCCCGCGCAAAGCTCTTCAGGAAAGCAGCAGCCCGCCTGAAGACGGTGGGTCGAGCGACACCCCGTCCGAACACAAACAAGCGAGCCATAGCCCATCTGATGACAGACACGCAAGCGACCACCAGTCTGGAGAAACACAGGCAAGCGGCAGCCCGCCGGAAGACAGAACCGCGGGCGACAGACCGCCTGAAGACGATTAGGCCCGCGCCACCGTCTTCGCAGCGTCCAGTGTCCAACCCCTCCATCAGGTGTCGGGCGAAGTGAGGTATGGCGAACGGTCACTCGAAATGGCCCGCGATCTTTGTATGTCGAGTGATGAATGCTGCATGTGTGCACCGAGTGTCTCCGGGTCACGCCATGCGGGCTGTCCTTCATTTCCTACTCTGTACAAAGTCGGCCACTCAGCGACGGGAAGGCCCCTCCGCATACCATGCGCCGTTGGAGCACAGGATTGGTGCATTATGGTTCCGAAAGAGATTGTGGGGATGGGACTGCCTGACTCATCAAAATCTCTCTATCCTCTATGCCACGCGCCATAGTCGACGGAAGAGCTTTGTTTACTGTACAGTCTCCGCACCCGTGGAAAGCTGTACAGCGGACTGTGTAAATGGCACCGTGGCATCCTTGCATCTAGCACACCGCCACGCTATTCTGGCTTCACCACTACCTGGTAAGGTTCAGACCTCGTGGATGTCATGTGGGTGACTCGACCGACCGACTGACCAACAGTTTTTGATCGCCTGCGTACGTGCGGAGCCATCGCGAGAGCGACAGGCTGCGTGGGGCTGAGGATCTGATGGTCCTGGAGCTTGCAAGCTGAGATTGAGCGAAGTTGAAAGGGTCTCCCTCCCGATGCGTCACACACGATGAAGGAACATTTGTAGATGGAGGCGGTGGAGAGTCTGTTGACACGACTGTCCGTTGATTGCGAGAGGACACGAAGACAACTTCCGCGGCATACGGTTCCGCCCGCCATCATTTACCCTATGTCATATGGGGTCCATGTATCACTGGTCCGGTCCATGTCACTGGTCCGTCGAGCTAGATTTGGAGTGGCCATATAGATAGCTTACATTCTGACAACTGCCGTCTACTTCGGAGCTGCGCTTCGGAATCGAAGACGAGATATCTCTACACGCAGCACGAGGTGCTTCCGGGCTGGCTCCAATGCCTTCCGGTGGAGTGTGAGATGGTGGAGCTGGCGAGAGTGGGGCTTGTAACGGTGGAGCCAGTGAAAGGTTCGCTCACATGGAGGGGATAAATGTGATCAAAAGACCAGTCTGAGAAGGCGACGGTGGAGCTGAGGTTGGTCCATTTACTGGAGGTAACCGTCACCGTCACGCTGTATAAGAAGCAAGGTCATGCGTCTCGATCCCCAACCCACATTGTTATCTGCAGCTCACCACACAAGTACTCTCCCCATTTGACACCTGCTTGGACTTTAAACAATGTCGCAGACAGCTACCAAGATCATCAAGGACGCGCAGAGGGAGACAATCTCAGTGACCGCGTGGTCTTCGAAGGATATCGAGACAGACAAGCAAACGCACCAGCCCGACTTTGGGCCCTTCGTGAGGGTCAATGGCCCCACGGTCGTTGACAATGGCTCGGCCCGAAAGTGGGCGTTGTACCGCCGACAAGTACAAAGGTGGGGAGCAAAACCTTCGCTCGACATCGGCGCCTGGACCGAGCGCTTGACATCCGGCGAAGTCTCCGCGGCGATACAGGCGCTCCCCAAAGAAGACGACGAGACCGGCGAGCCGCGCGTGATCACCTGCGGAGACGAGTACACCGATCCCTACGGCCACGAATTCTGGGTCTTGCAGCCCTAGCCTCAGGCCAGACAAGCGTGAGATACGAGTCCGCAGTCCTCGGCGTGGATTCACGTTGGCTGGACGCGGACAATGTGTGATTCAGCTGGCAGCGACTTATGAGGTCGAGTGATCACTGTGTGCGAATGAGATGAATGATGCATGCGTGCAATGACTGTCTCCCGGGTCTACTTCTCCCGTGCTGTCTCTAGACGGCCGTCGCTCGCAAGTGGAAGCCGGATGCCCAGCTATGCTGGAGGCCGTGGCAGCGGGAGTCTACAGGACATTGCCCAAAGCCGGTCCATTGGGTACCCGGACTTCGTTGACTGTCGCGACGATCTGAACGCGATCTGAAGGCTGGACAGCTGCCTGAAGAAGGTGTAGATCTTGATCATTGCCTTATACAACTCAAAAGCGGTCCACCATATATACACACTCCTACGCCCAGCCACAGAACAGGTCGAGTCCCGCAAGCAACACGCCACCCTAGGCACAACACGACCCGTTGGTCTTGCCATTCACGCCGTTGGCATGTCCATTCGCCGCTCCATTGTTCACCGCCGCTTTCTCCTCGACCTCCTTGCTGCCCTGCCAGTTCGTGGCCAACACACTTCGGTTGACCTTCTGCGTGCTGGCGGGTACGTCGATCGCCGGCGACTTGGTGAAGAAGTCGACGGGCTTGAACGAGATCATGTGCGTCTCGCACGGCATCTGAGCGATTAGCGGACGAACTCGCACATGCTCGGACCACTTACCACCGGGAAGTCCTCGACACGGGTATTGTGCGTCAGGCCGAACGTGTGCCACAGGACCAGGCTACGGTCAGATGGGATCCGCTATGGGTTGTAATGCGACTCACTCGGAGTCTGCGACGGTATCATTACGCGCGACCCAGGAACGGATGCCTCGTGCGCCGCCGTTGCTCTGGTTGGTGTAGTCTCCTCCGGAGAAGAGCTCGTTGTCGCGGTGCGCGGTGACCCACTGCGACGGTCAGCATTCTGTGAGCGGGAAAGGTGGGCTTGAGCGTACGAGGTGGTGAGCCGCACTGGCGTCAGTCATGAATCATCATGTCATGGCTGAGAAGACTTACAACTCCGCTCGAGCGTGGCCAACCGAGTCCGGGTGAGCCAGCATGAGCTGCGACGGCATCGGCACGAGCTTGTACCCGATGTTCCTGCCTGAGATCGGGTTGGTCTGCGTGTTGTTGATGATCTGCCCATCAGCTCATGCGCTCCATCAAATGCAAGCCGTGCTAACCTTGAAGATCCGGTTGGTCTGGGGCGAGGCGTCCGCGAAGCCGCTCTCCGTGATCGGCGTCTTCTGCACAGTGTATCCGACACCATATCGGTTGTTACCAGGCGGCGACTTGGCGTCGAACGCCATGGGCACGCTGTCCTCTTGTATGACGGTGTTACCCTCCCCGAGGCCTCCCACAGCGGGGTCGATCCGGAGGGAGAACAAGTGCTGGTGGTTCGGCGCGAGCACACCGGGGCTGACGACCGTGCCGTACGGCGAGGTCTCCCCCGGCAGGATGGCGTGTGTGGACAAGATGCCCGTGGCGCGAGTCTCGAAGTGCAGGTTGGCCGCTTGGTCAAATTTCCAGCACAGGATGTACTGCGATGAGTGATGGTGCGTGGAGACCGGCCAGCTGACACACCTCGTAGTTGGCCACGGTGAGAATGGTCTGCAAGACCAGGACCCGGCTTCGCGTGACGGACGCGTTGCCCGTTCGGAAGTTGGTGTCTGCAGTCAGATCTGATCAGACCAGTGAAGCCATAACTTACGCTTCCATCCAACGCCCTCGTCTTGCTCGTGCATGCAGATGACGTTCTTCGCGTGCTTGACCTCTCCCTTGCTGGTGATGAGATCCCCGGAGAAGTAGTGGATCAGTCCGAGGCCTGGAGGTCAGTGTACGAAACCATGGAACCCATTCTGACTCACAGTCGCAGCCCAGGTCGAGCTGGTTCGCGCAGACTCCCGCTCCGACATCTCCGAGGTCGAACGCTTGCTTCCGGTGGAACCTGTCATGAGTTCGGGCCAGTTGAATGTCGTGTCTCGACGCACGGTGCTCGAGGGTCGCCGTAGGGTACCGTCCTGCCGGTCAGCGATGTGCGCCAATCAGCCTCGCGGCTGCACTTACATCTCGGACAGTGACAGCCGGTGGAAGATGTCCCGACCATCGTACTTGACATCGTACACAACCAAACCCTCTCGGTACTGGCCATCAGCTTCTCTCACCCAGGTCGGAATCCGCAGCCACGCACGTTGAAGCCGACGCGGAAGTCCCACTTCTGCCACTCGACGTGGTACCCGTCGATCTTGAAGCTCGGGCCGCTCCTCTGCAGCACCTCCAGTTCCTTCACGTCCGACCTGATAGGGTCGGTCTGCAGGTCGTGGTGGTACTCGTTCGCCATCATCTTCTCCCACGGGAACGTCTCCCCGCGCTCCCACAGCGACTCGATCGTCTCGACCGACTCGCCGCCGTAGATGGGCGTGAAGTTGAGCGAGTGAAGCTTCTTGGTGTGCGGGTCGACGGCGGGCAGGAGGGGAAGTGGGTAGGCATAGTGGTTTGAGTCGGCCGAGTCGGCGAGGCGGCTGACGTTAATCCACGACCTGGCAGGCATGAGAGGAGATTCGCTTACAAGTACAGCATGTACGGGATCAGGCGGGGCACATCGTCAAACGTGTCTGTGCCGTACTGGTGTGAGCGACCCACTCGGAGAGGATAGAGTCATCGGGACATGGAGCACCACTCACAGGCCACGAGTCAGCCACGACGGTCGCGCCAGCGGGAAGCTGCAGCTTCTTGACCACCTCGATGAACTCCGGGTCGTTCAACAACCACTCCTCCGCCTCAGTCATCTCGTCGGCGTCCAGCGGTGCATGGTCCCCCGCCAGCGTCTCCGTCGCAGAGACCACCTTCTCCGTCGTAAGCGAGACGACGTATTCGGTGTATAGCGTGCGGTCCGGCAGCGCGAATGAAATCAGGCCCATGGCCTTGCGTTCGAGCGGCGCCGGGGCCTCGCCCGAGCGTGCTGCCAGGAGATAAGGCACCAGCTGCTTCTTTGCCGGCTCGAGCAGCGTGAGGTGCTGTTGGTTCAGCTCATCATATCGTCACGGGATACCGTACCGACCTTGAAACGGAAGGCAACACCCGGCTGAGCAGCCTCGGCGTGCACTTTTATAATTCCCACTGCGCGCAGGAGCTCGTCCTTGTCCAGCGGGTTGAGCGGGTGATACGGCACGGCGACCGCTTCTGATCCGTTGCCGAGCCACATCGAAGTGACCTTGGCCTTGAGCGAGTCGATCAGCGGCACGCTGCTGGCGGGGATGGAATCAGTAATCGCCATGGCTGTGGTAGTGGATAAGAGCAGCGTTTGGGCATGTCATGTGCATGCCGGCTTGGTCTATATGTACAGCGCCCCGGCCAGGCTTTGAGGCTGAACTGGGACGCTAAGCTGCAATCAGGCAGATGCGGGGGTGGGAAAGCGCTGATAAGGGGGCGCGGAATAGGCCGAACGACGATGCGAGAAGCGACAACCGTCTGGACGGCCAGGCGCAGGCGTAAGCTCAGGCTTCCGGCCCTCGCCCCGCGCCGAATCATAGGCGGATGTATAGTCCCGCCGGAAGACATAGACGAGCTAGACGAGGTCACGATACGGGCCACGTTTGGCGTCGTCAGCCATTGGTCCCATGCTATCGGGCTACCGAGTGTTCAGCTCGACGAGTGGTGGCATTGTACGCCTACGGGTAGGTTGCGCTGAGCAAAACGAGGGGCGATAGCTGCTATGGATCGCGCGAATCCGCTTGCCCACTGTTCGGCATACCCAACGCAGTATGAAGTGGCAACACGAGACTATTTCACAGCTCGTGAATCGTGACGGCTGACCATTGCCATGTCATTCCGAGCGCCCGAGGTGACCGCAACTCACCTCCTCCCTCATCCGCCCACCTGTATCGCTTCCGCCTTTCGTCAACTTCTGGGACGCAAAATGGTGTTCTTCTTGACGACCAGCAACCGACGGTCACGTGACCTGCCCCCTCGTTCGGCGGAAAGGGGCCCGCCGGCGATGACGCCAACTGATGCGCGGGTGACAGGCGGGATGAAATGAGATGACTCGCGAGGGCATGGCCTTAGCTGAGCTGAGCGGATTGATCAGCGGCTGGTCCAGCCAGCCGAGCGGATCGTACATATACTGATCATCCGAAGACGAGAATACCTGCACACCCGCCCTTGATCAGCCTAGCGACAAGACAAGCACTCAGCCACCCAACATGTCCCGCATCGCCGTCATTCTCGGAGCCGGCCCCGGCCTCTCCTCCAGCCTAGCCACCGCGCTCTCCAAGACGCACAACCTGCTCCTCCTCTCGCGCTCCCTTCCCGGATCCCTCCCCAGCTTGAACCTGTCCATCCCGTCCTCGCAGCTCCACGCCGCCTCGTCCGACGGCTCGCGACCCAGCCTCGAGACGGCGTTCAAGGAGGCCCGGTCGAAATGGCCCGAATCGCGCATCGACGTCGGCATCTTCAACACGGGCGGGACGTTCTCGCCCGGCCCGTTCCTCGAGCAAAAGGTCGAGTCCCTCCAGGCGAATCTGGACTCGGGCGTCGTCGCCGCGTTCAACTTTGCACAGGTCCTCCTACCCGAGTTCCTGGAGAACGAGCCGGACGCGGATACCGGCGCGAGGGGGAACTTGGTGTTTACGGGAGCGACGATGGCGATCAGGGGCGGCGCGATCTTCTCGGCGATGGCGCCTGGCATGTTTGCACGCAGGGCGCTCAGCCAGAGCCTGGCACGCGAGTTTGGGCCAAAGGACGTACATGTCAGCCACGTCATTGTCGACGGACAGATCCAGACGCCCAAGGCGAAGGAGTACGGCATCGACCCCAACAAGGTGAGTCTGAGGAGTTCACGAGGGAAGATTAAAAAGCTCACGCTCAGTCGCTCAAGCCTGATGACATCGCCAAGACGTACCTGGCGCTGATCAACCAGCCCAAGTCGGCCTGGACGCAGGAGCTCGATATCCGACCCAGCAACGAGAACTGGTAGACCCATGACTAGCATGACACTCTTTGGCTCGTCATTTGCAGTCCCCATCGTACCGTGAATGCGAGAGGACTGTCCTGTGATACATTTTACCCGTCCGAAGGACCCCAATATGCTATGTACAACTGCTTGTAACCGACGTGTCCCGTTCGACGCACTCCGCTCGTCCGACTACCTTGCCGCCTACAGACCTCACGATGACCGTTTCGGAGGTGGTCTCGGGCCAGACGGTCCCAGAGAGGAGCCAGGTCCCACAGTCGACCCAGACGGCACTCTCGGCCCCATCCGAGAGCTTCGTCTTCGTTCAGGCGAGGGTGTAGGTGCTGGTCGTTGCACGGGCAAGATCGGGGGCGTCAGGGACGGTGGGACTGGCGGAGAGACAAGACCACCCGATGCAACACTCAACGGTCGGCTCTTCTCCGCCAAAGCGGCTTCAGCTCGGGCGCGCAACTCGTCGGGCGTCATCTCGCTCTGCACCGATGCCCGACTGTCGGATGGTTGCAGGTCAAGGTATGGTATCGGGATGTCTGGCTTGTGATCGCCCGAAGTGACCGATCTGAGACTGGTCGGTGGAGGTGAGCGGGGCTGGGCAGCGCTGGTATTTTGCGCAGAGGTGCTTGATGCGTGGATCGTCGAGCCTGATAAGGCGGGAGAAGGAGCCGGGAGGGGCGGCGAGCGCGGGTCGTCCTGGTAGTTCGGAGGCAGCTCGATGACCTGAAATCAGCACCGCTGCTCCTCCAGCTGGCTCAGTTGCTCACGTTGGCCCTGCCGTCCGGCAGCCTGATGTGCACATCTCCACCCCCTCCATCCGAGTGGACAACGTACACGTTTCGTCGCCTCCTACTTCCCTGGTCGAACTCATCCTCGTCCTCTTCCTCATCTTCACCGTGCCTGCTTCGCTCCCTCTCCCGCGGGCTGGCAGGACCTCCCACGGCATGCAGCCTGCCCAGCTTGCCCCGTCCGGGTCCCGTGCTTGATTCGCCCGAGACTGGTCTGCCCCTCGAAGCAGCGGTGGTCTGCAAGCTATCGCGCTGGCCGTCTGAGGTGGTCGTGCGGTCCAAGGAGAGCATTGACGTATCGCGCCATTGCGGGTTGAAGTCGGAGTGGTAGCTTTGTCGGTTGTTGCGAGGATCGAACGGCACAGGCTGTGGGCCATGTGCGAGTGCTGGATCGTACAGTATCGCCGGCGACGAGTCGTAGCCGATTGGTGGGGTCATATCTGTGTATCCACCGGGAATGGGCGTCTTGCCGAAATGCGAAGATGTGCCCGAGTCGATGCGATAGGAGGCGGGCCGGGGATGGGCATATGGATCGAGAAGCTCTTGCGAGTCGCTCTGCCCATCAGTCCGCGCAGTCTCAGCTTTACAAGCCGTTTTCGAACTCACCCGGGAGCGCTTGCTTTTCCTTTTGGCATACACCCAAGCGAACAGCAGGGCTCCTAAGGCGCCCACTATAATACCCCCCACCGTCCCTCCCGCCAATGCCCCCATGCCGAAGCTCCTGTGATGACTCATGGCCGTCTTGCCAGTCCTCACCGCCAGGCAACCCAGCTGATCAGATGCGCCGGCATGCAGTGGACCAATAGCGAAAGAGTTACCGGCCGAGTCAAACACACCCGCCATGAAAGCCTGGCCGTGGGTCAGTCGGATTGTATAGTTCATCGAGTCATCGCTTGTCCCCGAACCGGCCGAGGAGATGTTGACGGGCGGATGCATGGCCGGGGCGATGACGAGCGTGTATGGTCCTGTGCCATTCTTGGGCGTGAACTTGAGATCGGAGCCTGCTATCAGCCGAGGTCCAGCACGTCAGCTGCCGTAGTAGGCTCACAAGATGCCGGCCATCCGTTCTGCGCGACGAGGCCAGAAGATCCCTCCACAGACACATCGAGCGTCTTTGACTGGTTGGTGACCCACGAGCCCATCACACTCCGCACGCGGCATTGCGAGTCGTCCGACGCATACGCACCCGCCGTGAGGTTCGGGCTGGGCACGACAGTGGTGAGATCTTGGCAACCTCCGCTCACTCCGTTGGCCTGCCGTCAGCCTTGAGTTGACGAGCAGTAAGTAGACATGGATCGTCGCGCGACGTACAGACCAAATGCACCCGATGAACTGCGTGCCCTCCGCCCATGGATGGCTGAACGTCCTGTCCTGTCCCAGGTCCCCCACGCTCATACTCCGCGCATACAGCCGCTCGTAGCGCTGTCCCGAGTCGTCCTGAAGCTGTTCGTGCACGAACGCAATCATCGTATACGGCGCACTGGGATCCGGCCCGCCTGCGTTCGTCGGCTTCAAGGCGGTTATCAGCAAGGGGGAAGGACATGTGTATATGACGGGTAAGACGAGGTTGGAGGTAGTGTACCCGAATGTGAAGGCTTGGAGCTGGTCGCCTGTGTTATTCGAGGACGTCTCGGCGCCGACGAGCTGTATCGAACCCATCATGAACGGTAAGATCCGCGGCGCGCGCATCTTGGCGGCCTCGTCGTGTCCGCTGTTGCTGCTAAGAGTGTTCCGAACCAAGTACGGCGTAAAGGTGGTTGTCGGTGACCAACGGGCGACAGGCGGTGAGGGGTCCGAAAGTCTGGAAGATCTGGGTGCCAGCGTGCGGAAGGGTTCTAGCGTCCTAGGCGACGGGTGAACACCGGGCCATCGGCTTACCGGTCGATCGTCAAACTACTTGTACGCGTGATGAGCTATGAGACACACAGCTTCGTGCCGGGTCTGCAGATCGAGCCAAGACACGAGCTGTGAGCTCGTAGCAGAGGATGACTGTACGAGCATGTACTCGAGCACAGTATGAGACCGAGCCAGAGGGCCCAGGCCAAGGGCATGCGCCGGGGAAGCGGGTAATAGAGCATGACATCTTTTCGACGAGTAGACGTACTCCTGTTAAAGCATCCGCGCCGCCTCTGCGTTGAACCGGGGATCTGCTTTCAAATGCACTGATTAAACGCCCCTTCCGCTTTTGCCCCCTCCCATATTGACTACGCCTCTCAGATTCAACCGGTGCAGGCCACTTGGCTTGGCAAGGCGAAAGCTGTTCGATGCACCGTGACATGCGTTCGCTCCCGAACAGCGAACATGTGTACGGCACAATTGGGCGATATCCGCAGTGTTGCCTCTTGAATGCGAAGTCGCTCAGAGATGGGTGGGAGACGACTTTGCATAGCTCAAGCGTCTCGCATGTCCCTACCACGCGCCTTTGCTCATACGGTCGAAGCAGCGCGGACCAGTTTGCTGCACTGTTACGGGTCCAGGTGTCCATGCATAGGCGGCTCCTCACGCTGTCACACGTGTGACCGTGCCGCCAGTCTATCCTCTTGACCAGACGTAGTGCTACACCCAGCCGCAACGGAAGCCGCTTGGCCGAATCGGCCCGCCAGCTGCTTCTTCCGCCGCGCGCCATGAGAAACACCTCGCCTGCTTTCGGATTCCTCTCTACCCGACTTACCCACCTGTCCAATGCCGCTCCGGTTCGCATGCGTCGGCGTATCAGACGTGTTCTGGTGGGGGAACTTGCCGCAATACAAATTGATTACAACCGCATCTGTAAACGGGTTGCCCGTCCGATGATGGTGCGGCTGTTCTATACGCGTGCCTGAACATACCCTGCCGTAACGACCCGAAACAGCCGCCACTGGCCCTCGGTTAGGCATCTACCCACGTCATGACCGCTCACCATCGATTCCGCTGTGCGACGGCCGCTCATTCCCACCCAAAAACCACGTCGTCGCTGGCCAGCCAGCCGGGAATCATGTCATCGAGTATATATAGAACCCCTGCTTTGCGTGTGTAAGACCATCTCTCACCCAACACACGTTCACACACATTCACCCACACCATCACTCCCCACCATGAGCACTATGGAATTCGCACAGTTCGTCGTCGAACGGCTGAAGCAATGTAAAGTCAAGTACGTCTTCGGTGTCCCCGGAGACTTCAACTTGGAGCTGGTAAGCCGCGCCCTGGTTCACCTAATCTACCATCGAGCGTTAGAGCTGACATGTTAGCTCGACTACATCGAGCAGGACCCGGACCTCATCTGGGTCGGTAATGCCAACGAGCTCAACGCCGCGTACGCATGTGATGGCTATGCGCGGGTCAAGGGCCACCTCGCCGTATTGATCACGACATTCGGAGTGGGAGAGCTGTCCGCGTTGTGGTACGTGCTCACACGGCTTCCCGGGTCAGGGGACAAGCGCTGACAGGCAGCGGTGTCGCCGGCTCCCTCGCTGAGCGTCTACCCGTCCTGCACATCGTCGGAGCTCCATCGACCGCCCTGCAAGCGAACAAGTCTTTGCTGCACCACACGCTCAACACCGAATCGTCCTTCAACACCTTCAACAAGATGTCCGAGCCGCTTTCCTGCTCGCAGGCCATCCTGAGCAGCATCAAGCCGACCGAGACGAGCTGGACCGACGCGTTCGATGACGTCGTCAAGAATGTGCTGGAGCAGTGCCGACCCGGATATGTCGAGATCCCGACCGACGCCGTACACTACAAGGTGTCGACGAAGAACCTCGAGAAGGAGCTGGTACGCCTCACGAACATCCTGTGTGGAAAGAGCTGACATCAGCCCCACCCGCACGCCGCTCCGCCTCCCGAGTCGACCGCTACCGCTCAAGCCCCCAGCGCTGACACCACCTCCCTCGCCCTCTCGTCCACCGCCCAAGCCGCCCCGTCAGACGATGTCACCGCGCACGTCGTCGAGGAGATCACCGAGCGATTCGCCAAGGCCAAGAAGCCGATTGTCCTCGTGGACGCATGTGCCGGCAGGTTCGGCATGGCCCCTACGGTCCGCAAGCTGGTAGAGACCTGCGACATCCGATTCTTCGAGACACCCATGGGCAAGTCGCTGTTGGACGAGCACCATCCGCTGTATGGAGGCTGCTACGCCGGTGCGAACTCGCTCGACAAGGTGAGGGAGGAAGTGGAGAGTGCAGACTTCGTGCTCTACGTCGGAGCGCTCAAGAGCGACTTCAACTCGGGCTCGTTCTCCGTCAACATCGACCCGAAGATCATCGTCGAGCTCCACTCGTTCACCACCAACGTTGGCGTGAGTCCATGGGCAGATAGCCGCAAGAGGTCAAGCTGATGGGCAGTACGCCGCGTACCCCACCACTGATATCCGACATATCCTGCCCCTTCTCGTGCCCGCTTTCAAGAAGGTTGTCTCGGAGCAGGGCGCCAAGGCGACTCACGGCGACTCGCTGCAGGAGAAGAAGGACGCGGGCAAGGCAGAGTCGACGCCCGAGCCGGATGCCGAGGCGATCAAGCATGCTTGGTTCTGGCCGCGTATGGGCGAGTGGTTCCAGGACAGGGGTGAGTGGACCGGAATCGTCTCCCTCTGAGGCGCAACTGACGTCAGACATCATCCTCACCGAGACTGGAACGTCTTCCTTCGGCTTGACAAATGTCGCCCTGCCTTCCAATTCGACCTACGTGGCGCAGATTCTCTGGGGCGCTATCGGCTGGTCCGTGGGTGCTTGTCTTGGAGCATCCCTTGCCGCCAAGGAGACGGGCGAAGAGCGAAGGACTGTTCTGTTCGTCGGAGATGGATCTTTGCAGCTTGTGAGTGGCTTTTGGCGTGCGAAAGAGCCGAAAGTTGACCTGTAGACGCTGCAAGAAATCGGCACGATGCTTCGACGCGGCGTGCACCCGTACCTCTTCGTCTTGAACAACGACGGATACGAGATTGAGCGACAAATTCACGGAGAGAAGGCGGAGTACAACGACATCCAGATGTACGACCACCAGGCCCTCCTTCCGTTCCTGGCGGGCAAGAAGTCGAAGGTGCGCTTGCTACCAATGTCGAGGGATTTTTAACTGACCTCAGGTGCCGTACGAGTCGATCGAGGTGCACACGCCCGAGGAGCTGTCGAAGCTGCTGAAGGACGAGGCATTCAACAAGCCGGACAAATTGAGGCTCATCGAGGTGTACATGCCGCGAGGCGACGCGCCGGCGGGACTGGTCAAGCAGGCCAAGTTGACCGCTGAGGCGAACGCGAAGGTGTAGAGCGAAGGTCAACGAAAAGTTCAGAAGGATCGATTTTGCTGTCATACTGTTTCATAGATGCATCCCGAGAATGTCACCACTAGCTCCTGCACCGATGAGAAGCCCGTCAGATCAACGCGACGGGGCATGGCTATTGCATGCACGCAGGTGCATTTATCAAAGGGGTCTATGAGTCAAGCCGCCAGGCTGATATCGCGCTGCCTGAATTCCGGCTGTTGTGTCAGGCTGACCGGATTCAAGCTGTCCGGCGAACTCTTTCAGTCGGTGCCGCTCGCTCAACTCACCTTTGAACCTATCGCTCTTTCCATCCGCACACAACTCCCCAAGTCAAGCGGAGTGAACAGGCTTCGAAAAGGCTCGCACACTTGACAGACCACCGTACAGCGCTAGCTTGTTCCACTCGAGCTCGCGTCCAGGCGGCAAGTCCAAGATGGCCGACGAAGAAGTCGACTGGGGGATGGACGACTACAACGACGAGTCTGTGCGGGAGGAGCAGGGCGTAGCGGCCAAGTCGGACAGTGAGTCTGTCGCAATTGTCTTTCAGACTCTCTGATCGATTGGTCGCTGTATGATGCGGGCGAGGGAGCTGTCGCTGACGACAGCTCGGGCATCGCCTCAGGCCGCTAAGAGCTCGAAAGCGATCCCTA
Organism: Papiliotrema flavescens NRRL Y-50378; assembly: GCA_000442785.1. Lineage (NCBI taxonomy): Eukaryota > Fungi > Basidiomycota > Tremellomycetes > Tremellales > Rhynchogastremaceae > Papiliotrema > Papiliotrema flavescens. Next base: position 38,908 of record CAUG01000335.1, read on the forward strand.
CGGGACCGAGGGGGAGCACGGGCGGCGCCGGGTCAAGTCACAAATTAGACGAGTCGGAGGATCGCAGGCGGAGTGACGGCGGGGGGAGGAGCGCACAGGACCAAGAGAAGAAGGGGGAGCAGCGAGATGAGAGGGGCAGGAATGGCGGACGACCTTCTAATGGTGCCAACGGGAAGTCATCCTCTGACGTCAAATCAGCCTCAGCCTCAGCCTTGGACCGTCCCTTGCCCGAGGGATGGGAGATGACCATGTCGCAAACCCACCAGCGCCCGTTCTACCACCACCCCGCCTCGGGCGCGACGTCCTGGACTCGCCCGGAATCGCCCGCCTCGCCGCCGACGTCAACGTCGGCCACGACTGCGACCGCCGCCTCCGCGGCGACTGAGAGGAGGATCGAGGACAGCAAGGCTAAAGACGCGCCAGCGAGCTCGAAGCCGCCTACGGGCCCCAAGAGCGCGAGCAGACCGCTGACGGAGTCGCGGGCGCCCGAGCAGAGGGATGAGCGCCGCCCGCCCACCGGTCCCCGCGGACCTGGCAGCGGCCCGAGCAATGCGGGCCCTGGGCGAGATCGCGATGACAGGCGGTTCCGCGATGACAGGCCGAGAGACGACCGACCCCGTGATGTCCGTCAAGAGCCTCGGAGACGCAGTCCCTCCCCGCGACGAGATGAGGCGAAAAGACCGCGAGTCGATGATGGCGGACGGCGATCGCCTGGTCCTGCAAATCGTACGTTCTCACCTCTTCCCCACAGAACGACCGCGGCGGCTTCCATTCCGGACTTGCCGGCGTCGGGCCGTGCCATCTTGGTCTCGTGATTCCATCGTCGTCGACGTCGCTTACCACTTTTCCGTTTCCGCGTATAGGTCGACCGTACTCTCCACCTCGCAACGGCAACAGCGGACCTCCTCCGAGCGGGCCTCGCCGCGACGGGCCGCCTCACAGTCGTGATGCACGCGACGGCCGCGACGCTCGCGACAGGCCAGATGCCAGAGACAATCGAAGCTCGAACACGAGGCCGCCCGCCCCGGCTCAGGAGGTGAGGATCGGAATGCTCGGCGTCGAGATTTCTGGCTGAGCGACAGCCGCGGCCTGCCCCTCTTTCAGTCCCTTCATCCACCGCTCGACCGCCTTCTGGCCCCGCACCGAGATCGTCCGCCCAGCCGCCGTCGCGAGACTTTTACCCTGGTGCTGGCGCTAATGGCGCGCCGCTCAAGAACAACAGGTGGGGCGCCAAGTCGCCGGAGAAGCCCGCTGTGACGGCCTCAGCTGCGCGCTCGGCTAGTACGATGCAAGTAGTCCAGAGCGCCGAGGACAAGAAGAGCTCGGAGACGCCCTCTGCGCGCCCAGAGCCGGTATTGACTCCAGCCACGAAGGCTCCTGCCGCCGATCTCGCTCCAACTGCTGCTGCTGCCACGTCGACCGCTGATGAAGCTGCGACGCGACGGGCGGCGCTTGCTGAGCGCAAACGCAAGGCGCAGGAGGAGATGCAGCGCTTGGAAGAAGAAGAGGCGCGTCTAGAGCGCGAAGAGCAGGAGAAACATCATAAGCTGGCCAAGGCTGGAACCAAGGCGGAGCCGGTGGAAGAGGTGAAGGATCTCAAGAGCGCAGAGAAGGATGAAGCCGACAAACGAGAGAAGGCGCGCAGTGCCGAGGAACGTGCGAAAGAGCAAGAGGAGAAAGCGCGACAGGCGGCTTGGGGCACGCGACTGACCAAGGCGACGCCCTCTGCGACTGCGGCGCAGGCTTCTGCACCTGCGCCTGCTAGCAGACCAAAAAGCCCTGCGAGTGGTGGCAAGATGCGCTCGGACGATATGCCGCGCGATACCGCCCGAGTCCGCCCTACCAGCCCAGGTGGAAAGTGGAAGCACGAGGAGAGGTCTGCGGAGCCGCCGAGGAGACCAGCGGTGAGTTCAGTCATGCAATCCGGCACTGGCGAGGTACCGTGTCTGGTTGGGGCGACGTCAGGCTAGTCAACAGCGCTGACCACAGCCACCCATCGCCATGCAGGGAGACAGCTACCGACCCTCGGGATCCCCGCCACCCGCACCCCGTGCCCTAGCCGACCGACTTGGCGGTCGACCTGGACCTGGACCTGGACCCGGTCCTGATCGCTTCGACCGTGATCGGTTCGACGCTCGCCGATCGCCACCGCGTGGCGGACCCCCGCAGCCCCGCATCGATGACCGCTTTGACCGCACCCGCGCTTCCGACCTGTACACGCCCGGCCCAGAGCCGCCCATGCCTAGACGTCGCTCGCCCCCTCCGCCTTCAAGGGACTTTGGCCCGTACCGCGGGCCCGATCGCGGCCCCGAGCGAGATTTTGGCCCGCCTCCGCCGATTGCTAGGCGATACCCCTCGCCTCCGCCCATGGGCTTCCGCGATGGTCCGAGGGGCAGCCCGCGTCGCGATGCTCGGGACTTCAGGGACGAACGGGAGTACAGAGATGCACGGGGCTTCCGAGATCGAAATCCGCGCGACCGAGATCCGCGCGACGTTCGTGACCCTCGCGACTTCCGAGGCCCGCCGGGTCCGCCGGGACCGCCGCCTCTGCATGAGCGAATCTCCCGCCCGGCCGACGGAGGCAGGACGTGGGCTGAACCGATGTCCCAGCAGGCCATTTCGGTGAGTGATCGAGATACACTGGTTTGAGCGGGCGACTGACGAGCAGCGCGCGAGGGACAGGTCGCCGCCTGGTGATGCGCGTGGTGCGCCCCCGCCTAGGCCCCTTGCCGAGAGGATGTCGAGGCCGAATGACCCGCCGCGACGATGATGGGGTGGGAAGCTTGTTAGTAGCTAGTCAAGTGGAGTCGGCGTGGCGGGCTGCGTAGTGCGGCCAGGTGCCTGTGGTACAGGGCCGCGTATCGCGACATCACGGGTACATGCGATGGATGGATGTGCGTGAAGCCCGCAGTACGATACGAAATGGACTCGTACGCGTCACATGTGTATGCATGATATCGCGTCAAGCTATGAAACAATGTCCTCAAGTCGTTTGCCCATACACTCCATCGAGTCTTCCGCTCTTCGCAGTCTTTGCTGTTCCCGTCGTATATCCAGTCGTACCTTCCAGCTACAGTCGCGTATCATGTGTAACCCAGACTCGAATCCCTTTCCGCTCGGCGTAGCTTGCATTCGTCATTTACCGCCCTCACCGGCTTACCGCGCCCACCCATGCGCGTGCTGGTCGTACTGGCTAGCCTGCTGGCCGTACCCTTGCGAACCGCCATACTGCCCCGGCTGGCCGTGCCCGTACTGTGCGTACTCTTCCTCGCTATCGCCATAGCGCGACGATACGCCCGCATCCGTCTCCGTATCGTTGTAGCGCGACTCGCCCGCGCTGCCCGCGGTGGTACGCGACGTGCCGCCCCTGCTGCCGTCGAAGCCGTCCGTGCTCGGATCGTACATTGACACCTTGCCCGAGTGCGCCGTCGACGAGCTGGCTGCGCCGTTGTTGCTGCCGGGGTAGCTCGGGTTGAAGCGCGAGGTCGGGCGCGTGAGGCCGCCAGAGGTGCCTGTTGCCATGCCCATCGCGGCGAGGTTGGAGGACGAGCCGGACCGCGAGGCGGGGACAGACAGCGAGTGGCGCACGTTGGCGTCGAGGTTGGTCGAGGAGCGGTTGAACGCTTCGTTGGCTAGTTGCGGTCCGTATTGCGCGGCGATTTGGCTGCGGTCAGCGGGTGCTTGTTCTGCGAATTGTTGGGACGCAGGCCCTTTGTGGAGGCATCATCGGGAGCGGAGAGACCGCACGACGGCATGCTAAACTCACGAGGCATACTCGTCCATGATCACGGCCATACTGCCCAGGTCCAGGCGGTACCTCTTTGGCGTCAATCCCTTGCCGAACCGATACGTGATGTGGTTCGAGCACAACAGCGCAGAGATCATAATCAGGATATGCGCCGGAACCAGCGAGAACGCAATGGTGAACCACGTCGTGAGGACGTGACGCTCCAGCTTGAGGTACCGGTTCTTGCACCCGGGGAGGTTTGACCGGGCATAGCACAGGGGTGACTGCGTCGCCTCGACAAAGGGCGAGAAGTAGCCGCAGCACCGCAGGGCGTTTTGCACGCGCAGTCGGCCCTCGGTGTGCAGGTCCCGCGACCACTGATAGTTGATCTTGCCCTCGAGGTTGAAGGCCTTCTTCTTGTAGGCGATGTAGCCGGGCGCGACCATCAGGGCGAGGCAGGCCCAGAGGAGGAAGGTGTACACGGCGAGGAAGGCGCGGTTGTTGAGCACGATGCCTGAGTAGCCGATGAGCGCGGTGAGGGTGATGAGCGCCGCGGCGGTGGTGGAGACTGGAGTGAGTGGTGGAGCGAGCGCGGCGAGCGAGGCGACCCGAGGTAACGATGGGTTGTGATGTGGCCCGGTAGACCAAGATGGGTGCGTGGCGGGTATTGGACGGCCCTGAGAAACTTACGGATCAGTTCGGTGCGGTTTCCAACACGGATGACATCGGACTGGTAGAACACGTTGAGCCAGACGAGGATCGACGCGATGAGGAAGGCAATACCGTACGCGATGAGCTGCCGGTCAGCTACATCCCGCACCGACGCTCGGGCTCATACTCACCACAGTGTTGGCGACAAACAAGACCCATTTGAACCTGTTCCACCTCAACTTGGGCTTCTTCTTCTTGAGCCCGCCCTTGCCCAGCTGGAACACCACGCCCTCATCATCGTCCACCGTGCCCATCATGCCCATCCTCTGTGCGTCTCTCCCGAACGCATCCCTTCCCCCGCCCGTCTTCGCCCGCCGGTGGGCATAGTCGCCCGGCGCGTGCAACTTTGTGAATTTGGACGGGACGTAGTTGATCGACAGGCTCGCCGGCCGCTCCTTGCCGTCCTTGCCGCTGTCGACGCTCGACCTGCGGCTGCTCAAGCCCGAGTTCGGGCGGTCGGTGTACGGCCGCGACGGGAGGGGCAGGTCGTCCATGTCGCGCTCGTGCCCGTGGGCGCTGGTGAATGGGTCGGAGTAGTTGGGCGAGGGCGAGCGGTCGTCGTATGACCTTCGGCCGCTGGCGAACTGCGAGGTCCGGTGCGAGCTGGGCGAGATGGGCGAGTTGGGCCCGGCGAGGGGTTGGAGGGATGTCGACGGACGGCGCAATCCGCCGAGGGAGAGCAGCTTGGAGCGCCGGTGCGAAGACGGCGTAGACATGCTTGTGGTGCTGTGGTGCACTTGTTGGTTAGGTGGAAGGGTCGGTCAGTCGGAGGTCGGCGGTCGTTGCACGGTCGGTGCACGGCAGTCGCGCGAGGCGGTGCGAAGGACCCGAGGAGTCGAGGGCAGGGCAACGGTGCGATATCCAGGATGCGTGAGGCGGATCAAGGGCAAGCCGACAGAGGCCGAAGAGACCGCCGGGAAAGGATGATGATGCGGGGTGAATGAACGAGATGTCTGCGTTACAGATTGTTTGATACTTTGCTGCGATCACAGGCGAGATGTGATTCTTGTGCGCAGGTAAAACAACGCTCATAAGCACACGCACAGCCCAACGCTCAGAGGCACAACGCCCAAGGCCCGCCCGCACATGGCACGCGACGCCGATCGGCCTCAGCTCAGGGTAATACCCCATCCCAACTTATTTATACCGCGACTAACTTTGCTTGCACCACGATGCTACTTCGCACTGGTACACCTATGCATATGGCACGTCCGCCCCGATCTGTGAGCAGTACTAAACAGCACTACGCCAGATACAAGTAGTCGGATCATATACCTTTTATATCGTCCCTTTTGCCCACCACGTCGTGCCGCCTAGCAGAGGAAAAGAGCATAAAGATATGAACATTTCGAAGAAAGCGTCCATACGGGAATGGGTATGGCTGACATGCCGGGTAAATTGTCGAACAGCATGAGTATAGCGGAGAAGGGGAGCATGCGAAGTGGCGAGACCGATCATGATCGATACTGTAGGTTTTTGGACAAGTGTGGCATGAGGGAGCAGGAGAGAAAGAGACCGGCGGCCACCAAAATAGGCGACTGAGACTAAGGGGTGAAGAGACAGAAAAACTGGCAGCGGGGGTTCGGATCTGGTGGGGTCGACAGGTGATTTGCCGTCTTTGAGCGGCACGTAGTGGTGACGTGTGTTGTGGAGACGATGATGATATATCGTCCCCGACGAAGCTCCGCGATTCCGTCGACAACCCGCAGACGTTACACGGCTCACTGCCCTCGGTCCGCGTCCTTCCAGAGAAGTCTAACGCCCTCCTCTGCCTTGCCGAGGTCTGGAGTCGAGCGAGCATGGTGCAGGTTGACGTCGAAGCGGACCCTTCGGACGTTATCCGACTCGCCGTGCGACACTGACGCCGAGGTGGCGTGGCCGTTCGGGCTCCAGATGTCGCCGCCGTACGTCGAGCTGGCCCACGAACGGTCGGAGCGCATGGTCGACACGGATGGGTGATGGTGCCCGGTGGACGATCGGGGAGGTGTCATATATGGATCATAACCATTGGCTGCCGGGGAGTGCATCTGGAACAGCCGCTGAGGAGAGTAAGGACGTGGTGCGGAGCGAGCTGCCAATCGCTCCTCTTCCGCCTCGAGTTCGGCCAGAGCAAGCTGCAGTCGTTCCTTGGCGGCGCGGATGGTCGCGCGCTCGGCTGCGATAGCACGGCTACCCATCAGCATCCGGCGAATTCTCGTTTAGACGAGGTACGCACCCGTCAGGAATGCTCGGTCGGTGCAAGCCATCGCGCCCGAGGGCGGTTGCCCCAGCCGAGTGAGGGGCGTTCAGCATCATTTGCGTGCGCTGTTTGAACTCCTTCTGCTCCTGCCTGTCAGCAAGCGCGGCTGCAGTCCACTCACGGTCGAGTCAGCAATGCGGACGACGAGTATGTGCTTTTCGTCACCGTTGTACGGCTTGCCGTTGAGCTGTAATGTCAGCTGCATTGATCGTAGCGGGGCCAGATGGGGACTCACACCCTTGATAGCGGCATCCGCTTGGGCTCGACACTCGAGTCTGTCGTCAGTGCCGCACGGGTGTGAATATCATGAGGCGTCGCAAGCGTACCTGGCTAAAACTGGACCTCTGCGAGATCGACCATCGGAAGATTCCAGGAACTTGCAAGAGAGGATTATGCCGTAGAGTCGTAGCAGCTCATGTAGGTCCTGTACTCAGCTCATACGTTGTGTCACATCCTGACCCGACACGTACTTCGACCGTGACGGTATGTGGTAGACCCTGAATATACAAATTGGCCGAGGCTCGGTCCTCCCTCACCTTCCATTCGGTCTGGAAGTCGTCCTGGTCGTCAGCGCTCGACGGCTGATAAACAACCCCAGCGTACCTTAGCAGCATCGCAGGTCATCCCCAGGCCTCGAAGGTATCTGATGAAGCCTGCAGCCTGCTCAGAGGTCTTGTAGCTATGCATTAGCGCCAGACCCCTCGCTAAGCATTAGCACATACAGTACGAAGGCGCATCTGCGAGTCAGTCAAGACCAGCCGGTGGCTGAAGGGGAAGCAGCTTACCTGCGTTGAGGGGTCTCTTGGTAACCTGTGCCGTTCGGGTGGAGAGCGAGGGGCGCACGACCGACCGCCTGAATGCGACATGAGTACACCTCGCCAAACTGCGATGCGCAGCTCTTGAGCAAGTCTTCGGTAGCCTCCGGCTTGACGGTAGCGATCCAAACTGGCGTTGACTCGAGTCACATCAACGATCGTGACAGCTCACCATTCTTGCCGCTGCTGGTCTGATGGACATCGGACATGCTCTTGCTAGCCAGGCGGCTTGCGCCGTATCCGGCATCCGAGCCTGAGCTTGAGGCCGAGCCCTCGTCCGACTCGTGCACATAACTGAGAGGTCGCCCGTTAGACGGCGGAGCATGTGAGTGGAGATTCGGCTGAGAGTGATGGTGGGCTAGTGGTGTGACAGGGATACGCGCTGAACCTCGCGAGGTGGTTGGCTGGCCGAATGGCCCGTCGCCATGCCCAAAAAGGTAATCGGAGGGGTGGTAAGCCAGCTGGGTGAAGGCGGACTGGTCGAAGTAATCTGGATAAGATCGGGCTTCAGGATAAGGTCGTGCTTCGTAGTGTTGAGGCGCGATCGGCCAAGGAAAGCCAGAAGTGGCACGGGTACTCGGGGCGCTCGATGTCGATCGGCCTGGAACGTGCCCGGTCAGGACAGATGTAGTAGTAGACGTATGATTGAGCGGGCTAGGAGCGCTAGGTGAGCGAGTGCGAAGGACGTTAAGCGTTGACGGCGTAGCCGAGGATGAGGTGTTCGTGGTGGCGGTAGAGGTGGTCCAAGAGCCAACGTCGATCGGGCTGTGAGGAGGTGTATGGAGCTTCGTCTGGAACCATCGACTGTGATGAGGTCCGGTGCTGATGGACAAGTTGGGGGATGCACCCCCGCAGGGTTGAGCAGGGGCCACCGGGTAGACCGACGGGGTGACAGTCGTGTCGATCGATGGGGTGACAGCTGGGTTGGGGTCGGTGGACTGTGGCGGCGAGCCATGTGATGTGGTGGCGCTGTAGCTCGTCCAGGTGGACGTGGTCGAGTGAGAAGATGATGGCGTGAGGGGCGACGAGTTGGTCGCCGTCGTCGAGGCTGGGAAGGGCACGGTGGTCGTTGAGGTGGGGACCGGGCGCGGCTTTGACGCGCTCACGACCATCTTATGGCGGCTGGAGTCAACGCGGGATTCTGGCAGGCAGGGCTGCAGCGAAGCTGGCAGGAAGGCTGACGAAATCGCGTCAAGGCGTGAGAATATGGCAGTTGACGTGTGTGTGTGTGAGTGCGGGGGGTGACGGCGAGGAGAACCGTCTACTCACGGGCGCTGATGTAAAGCGCCAAGCTTGACGAGTCGACACAGGAGGTGACAGAGGACGTAGAAGATGAAACAAGGAAGCAGAGTAGTAGGCTGGTGTAGCGGATGGGTGCTCGCACGGCTGAAGAACGAGAGAAGAGGAGAAGGGCGTTGAATGATCCGAGGGTGTTTCGCGAAAGAGTCGAGCTATATACCATCTTGACGCGCCGATAAAGTTTCGGTGGGTGAGTGGGCAGACGACGCTCGAGTGAGAAAGAGGGGCCGAGCACCGGTAAGGTGGGGAGTGGGGTGTGATGTGACCTGAGGTGTCGAGTGTGTGCACTGATGGAAACCATGTGTTAGCTCGGAGCTTGACGTCAGGCACATCACCGTCCACGCCCTCGTAGACCTACCACCGTGCGTCCGGCTCGGCTCGGCGCAGTCGGTGCGTCTCTGCACGTCCCTCTCTGTCCTCCGCAGACTCGGCCAACGAGGGACCTTCCCGCCCCCACTGGCCGTGCTCGCGCTCGACATCAGACATGAGGGCCAGGCAGCCCGGGACACGGCCATGGCGTGTCGCTAGTGCCGGGACGATCTCGACCAAGATCAAAGGACCTCCAAAGGACGGCGGGATCTGGTGAAAGAGTCGATGAAAGTGGTAAGTGGCAATGAAGACTCACGTTTCATCCCTTCTTTCCTTCCACATCCGTCTACTCATATCGCACATTGCACGCCCGTCGTCGACTTCTTAAGCGCATCATGACGACCGCGGCGCACTAGCCCGCAGTAGGGCGTATGCTTTAGTGCCTCGCTTCCCGGCCCCGGGGAGGTACAGGGGTGCACGCGCAGATCGGGCCCTCGTCCGGGTGCGGCGATCACGCGTGGGTGGGCGCAGTGCAGTGTCGCACGCGGACACTCGGAGCTATTCGTCAGGCGTTCTGCTTGAACGAAGCGAGAGAACCTTCGAGCTTCCTTATCGCAGGTTCTCGCCATTGATCGCATTTCGCCGCCGCGTCAACGAAAGGAGGGCAATTCGGGAATCCCGCTTCACTTCACTTCGTAGACTTCCTGTCGCAGCTCAGCGCGTGGTTCGCGTGCCTTGACTGGAGCTGTTATCATAACCGACTTCTTCGCGGCAGACGAAGAGCGACTGCGAGGGCGCCGCCGGTGCCTTGCCCCTGGCACGAATAGAAAGGAGGGGAGTCGAAAGAAGCGGCAGTGACCCGCCACCGACTCCCGCTGTGGGCAAGTAATCCGGTCTCGGCGAGTCTTCCGCGCAAGCGCTCGAAGCAGCGCGCCCTTCAATGAGTGGCTGGGTCAGTGCTCACAACGAGTTCGCGATCGATCGACCAATACTCGTTGATCGCGCTGGGCCTCGGTCGGAACATGAAGGGTGGAGGCGATAAATCGCGCAACACCCACGCCTCCTGCGTGTCCAGTCAGCTTGACGCAAATTGACGCGCCAGTAGCTGATTCGAGTGCCGGCAGCCGAATACCGAACATTCTATCCTTTCGCCCAGAGACGATCCCATTGTGAGGCATTTACCCAGTACTGGCGAGAGCGTGCTGTCAGTCTGTCAGTTGCTAGACCCCTTGCCTCTGGGTATCTCGCAGCGCTCCTATTAACATCCGCATGCATGAGATTTCCATCTGGCCAGCGGCATTCCTACCCCAAGTGTAGCTGTAAGTGTTTATGCGACCTGTCCCTGCTCGGCGAGTTGGGTGAACTTGGGCTCCCGCTTGAACCAAGATTTCCTCCTGTCGTCTCGGATCTCCTGAGTGATCGTCGTTCCGCTCGAGCTTCCGAGGGACTGCGAAGTCAGTAAGCGGTCCCGCGTCAAAAAATATGCGCGAGATTGTGCTAGACAGGAGGGGAAGGATAAGGGGCGCTGCTGCGAAAGTACAGCTGTTTGATGCCGCGTGGGGAAGATGCAAGAAGCCTCGGGCGACTTTCCGGTACTCACGTTTCCAGCGGCGTGGAAGGCACCCATCAACGCGCCCATGAACGCACATCCTCCAACTGCGAACGGCAAGGATCCAGCTGGGCGTCAGCTAACTGTGGGGCGCACTGATCCGGTAGCTCACCCTTCACGCCCGACGCGAATCCAGCAGCACAACCTCCGATAGCGTTGTTGATTGCGTCGTCTCGCTACACATCAGCTGCTGTGCACGCCAGGAGGAGTGTCGGACAGGCGTGAAGACAAAGACAGGTCGAGTCGAAGACCGGCCGAGAGGAGCGGTGAAGATGAGAGCATGGACCTCGGACTCACTTCTCGGACATTTGCGCTGATAGCACTAGCGCTGGAGAAGGCGAATCCAAGAGCGGCTAGTCGTGAGCTTTGCGCCGGACGCGAGGGGCACGATAGCTCACTGAAGTATCCGATAGTTCCTCCTGTTCGGTTGAACATACCGGAGAAACCCCTGTTGTGACTGCCATCAGCTCTCCCCTACTTCTGTACATCGGCCGGGGGGCATGCTTCTCGGCCGACGTGGTGATTAGCAGCACTCACGAGTCGAGAGCATTTTGTATGGCGCTAACAGCCAATCCGACTCCTCCAAAGATCAACGTCGTTCGAACAACGACCGCTCCAGTGTCGACGGGGTGGTACGGGCCGTGGGCATCGATGATCTCGCTCGTCTCCGACGGTGACGGGATGCCGTATCGCTTGTAGAGATTCTGGGACGATCCGGATGCCGGGAGAGGGGGGAGGAGGGGGTGCATGGTGGATAAAGAGGGGTGTGGATGGGGTAAGAGTGATATGAAGCAAGCACCAATAGACGATGCTTGAGAGCAAATCCCTGGGCCTGTGTGAGATAGGTGTGCGTGGGTTAGGCGGACAAGAGTCATTGTCGTCCGTGGCGGACAAGGCTGGATCTCCGTGCTTTGTCCCTGAATCCGTGTTTCGGCCCCGCGGATGAATGCAGCCGGAACGGTCGTCTGTCTGGGCTCATTGTGCACCCGAGTCGTCACTATCCAAGCACAAGCACATCATCTATCTCACACTCAGTCCACCTCGCAATACACTCTCACACACCTCTATCAGACACACCAGACGACTTTCAAATCAACGAACATTCCCACACTTACCAACCCTCTCTGACCTGCACCGCGCACACGCGAGCTATAGACCATGATATGTCCACCTTACACCCCCTCCCCCATCTTGCCACCGACTCCTCCCCGCCGCTTATCGCTCACACATACCATGGGCCGCGTGCTGACCAGGCACAGTTCTCCAAAGAGGCGGGTGGACACGGACGTCATGAAGATGTGAGTGCGCGCTGCGGCACACCCGCTATCTCTTTTCGACGCCCGCCTTCTCCCCAGCCCGCCCGCAGGAGCTGAGAGCTGACGGACAGGTTGATGTCCGACTACCAAGTCACGCTAGTCAACAACAAGATGTCAGAATTCTACGTGAAGTTTCACGGACCGGCGGAAAGTGAGTAGAGCCTCTTTCCTAGTCGAGACAGCAGCTGATGGGCAGCTCCGTTCGCTAAAGGAGTGTGGAAGATACACGTCGAACTGCCCGAGCAATTCCCGTACAAATCACCCTCTATCGGCTTCATGAACAAGATCTTCCACCCCAACATCGATGAGCTGTGAGCTACACGCTCCCTTTCCCTCTTGGACCCAGCTCACGTCAGGAGCGGCAGTGTCTGCTTGGACGTCATCAACCAGACCTGGTCGCCCATGTTCGGTGGGTGTCCTCTGCCATTCAGGACGACAATCGGCTGATGCACAGAGCTCATTAACATCTTTGAAGTCTTCCTCCCTCAACTCCTCCGATACCCGAACCCGGCCGACCCGCTCAACGGCGAAGCCGCCGCCCTGCTCATGCGCGATCCCGTCGGCTACGCCAAGAAAGTCGAGAGCTACGTGCAGCGCTTTGCGACGCCCGAGGACGCGGATCAGGCGGGAGATGACGATTCGGACGATGACGAAGAGCCGGCACCGCGGTCAAAGGCGCCCGTGAAGGCTACGACGGCTGCTGGGGCCGCTGCAGCTGCTGCCGTCGGGGGCGGAACGACAGTGGCGTCGAATGTAGGCGGCTCAAACGGGACCAACGGGGGCACGAACGGGACGGCGGAGAAGAATGGCGGGGATGCGGACGAGGATGAGGAGGATGATGACGAGGATAAGATGAGCGACATGGGCGAGATGAGTGACGGAGATGAGTTCATGGGGGAGATGGACGATTAGACGGGGACATCAGGTGTGTCCTGTGGTGAATCGATACGGATCTTGCATGGCGATATATCAATCTCACGCGACGCCCCAATCCTTGCACATTCGTGGTCGCCCTCTTCTTCCCGCTCATCATGTCGTCTACCCATTCTCCGGCTCCTCATCGACCATTCCTTCCGGTCCCCTGCGATATACCCCTATCCATGTTGTATGCAACTACCTATCATCTGCCATTGCTCCCTGGGTTCTTTTTGGTTTGCAGCGGCCAAGTGGCATTATGGCTGTGGCCATGCTGAGGAGCTGGACCGAAGGAAGTCCGCGTGAAGGCGAAACCAACTGTCAGTGTCCCATGCTACACGTCCGTGTCCCGCACCTCACATTCACAGGACACTACCGTGGTCGTCGGCCGATCGGTCGCCCTGTCCTGTATGATCTCGCGCGCCCTCGGCGTTAACAGCAACCTCGCCGCCGCTACAATTGCTTCCTTTGACGCGGTACCCCGTACGAAGGATGCTCGAATAGCCCGGAACATACGATCGTTGCGAAAGGGATCGCAAGCGAGCTACCATCGAGGCCGTGGTCGAGACCGCTGCGTCGTCTCCGGCCAGGCGGCTCCAGGCGGGCAGGCGGGACAAAGGATGTCAGAGGAAGGCAGGCAATTGGTGGGATACTTTCGCCCGAGGCCAAAGGAGACTTCGAGGGGCGGAAGGACGATTGGCGGAGAGATGCCCTTTGTGAGTGAGCACGACCGTCTGGTGCACTATGCCCCGTCGCTGTTCTGCGCAAGGAGACATTGAGGTCTTTTGGTCTTTGACTCTGCGACTTTGGATTCGCACTCCATCCCATCATCTGCACCCAAACGGACCTCTGACGCTCTTTACATCTTGCGACTCGCGGATCTTTCTTGATCACACGCTTGACCTGCGCCCTTCGCCACTGCGATAGCGTCGACATCTGTTGCGCCGATTGGAGGGTAGTTTGACTGGAGTCTCGCATGGTCCCGAAGGGGAGACCGCGCGGGGGAGACCCCTTCAGGCGAATCTCGCATAGGAACGAGAGACTCACCCGAACTCCGACGGCAGCGCCATGTCGTCCTACTACATCCCGGATACGTCCCCTTTGTTCACCTACTCGCCATGTACGAACTGCGCCGAGTCAGACGGATGGCAGTCGGCCTACTCGCCTCGCGGAGATGGATACGATCAAACGCTGCACCGAGCCGCCACATCCAATTCGACCGTGTCGTTCAACCTGACTGGTGAGTAGCGCGAGACCATTTCGGCCATGGCAGCTGACTCCAGCTGCCTCA
>CAUG01000335.1:61127-81088 GCA_000442785.1 Papiliotrema flavescens NRRL Y-50378
TCATTGAGGTTTCTCTGACCGCCCCTGAGGTGCGCGGGGTATTTCGGATTGTAGCGTGCGGCGAAGCCCATGCTTCCGTAGCTCGATGGTCGCTGAGACATGCTGCTGTGCATTGAAGGTGGATGTGTGAAGGGCCACCTCAGGCAGGGGTTCGACTCTTATAACTCTTCTCCTATCGACAGTGTGAGCAGCTTGACTGCCACGTCTCTTTTGTGCCGTGGCGCCTGTGGATCTCTCTCTTTTGTCAATGGTGGAGCAGCACGAGCATTCGCCGATGCCCCAAGGCATCCGCTTGTGGAGCGGGTTCACATGCGTGTGGGTGGAGCAGCCAGGACTTTCGTCGATGTTCCAGTCCATCTTTGTCAGTGCACATTCAGGTCGTTCCACCGAGAGCCCAGCTTGAAGTGAGGGTGGACCCCAGGGGCTTAGTCTGAGGGAGCCGTGTCTGGTGACGTTCACGCCCGCTGCCGTGACAACTCACCCACGGATAGTACTGAATGGGTCGCAGGATTCCAGGCTAAGTCTCTTTCTGTGCGGCTACGTCCACAGAGTCTTTTCGCTGTAGGGTACTGAAGTGCACGTGTAGGTTGTGTGGGAACATTCGAGTTTGCAGCTTTGCGTTTCGCGTTTCCGTCAAACCGCATTTCCGTCGAACCGCACCGATCCCGCTCGGACTTCTATATCGCTGATGGCCGTGATCATGCGCTGCATAACGCGTAGTATATCTCATACTCATGCTGCCTGGTCTGACCACGTGCTTCTTCCATCCGCTCTAACCATCTACCTCGTCGCTCACGCCTACTCTCGCCTTCCACATCCCCTCTTTGAGCTTCAAGATCGTCTTCCATGTCTTCTCCTCCCACACATCGCTCTCATGTTTCATCCACCGCTTCTCACCCTCGACATGCGGGTCGGGGTGAACCGGGTTGCTCGGCGTCACAGGGTGTCGGGGAGGTAAGGGCGGCGGAGCGGCCTTACGAGCGGGGACGATCGTGGTGTCCTGCTCGGGCTCGCCTCCGGCCCCTTCACCCACTGGCGTAGACGTCTCCGTATCTTCCGAAGCGATGGTGGTCTCGCCTGCCTCCTCGCTCACGGGTGGGACAGGGCTGACGGGCGTGGGGACCTCATCTCGCGATGAGCCGCCCTCTGGGTCAATCACGCGTGATAGCCTGTTGGCGGACCGCTTGGGGATCGGAGGCGGTGCGCCAATCGAAGGTGATGCCTGGGTACTTTCGGTAAGGTCGACGACCGGAGCTGGCGCGGTGTCAACCTTGACCGTGTTCGTCTCTGATTGATCTTTGCCCTCCGTCTCCGTGTCGATACGCTCGTCCTGCTCGCTCTGCGCCACCTCGTCTGTCTCGTGCTCGTCTGGCAGATCGTGTGCTTGCCCCTTCGGTGTCGAGAACAAGCCTTCCTCCGTACCGCCCGCAGAAGTCGCCATCGAGTGACTGGACGCCGCTCGAGATATTGTCGGCCGCAGGTTCTCGCTGGATTCGCCTTGCTCGTTCTGCGCGCTACTTTCGGTTACCTCTGATGATACTCCCTCTTCGCCCGCAACAGCCGGTCCCGGTGCTGCCGGTGAAGCGTCATGCTTTTCTATCCTCGGCACGTTCTGCGCCGCCTCCTCGCCGTCAAGCACCGGCCCATCGACCTTCAGCTCATCTACCTTGGCGTCCAGGTCGATCGGCGCTTCAAGCTTTGGCTCGCCGTCTGTCGACGCACTCACTTCCGCGGTCGACGCAGACAGAGTCTCAGCTGTCGAGGGCAGCTCGGTTGGTGTCCTAGGCGGCGTCGCACTCCCTGACCGGCCGAACCACCCGCTTGCCTGTCCAGCCTTGTCCTTGTCCGCGCTTCCTGAACCCAGCTTGAAGCCCAATCCCCATCCACCTGACCTCTTCCTTTCCGGCAACGGGGGAGGCGCAACGTCTCCGGACGCACCCGCCGCGCCACCAACACTGCCACCGCTAACGCGTCGGTCGGTCGATGCGATTCTGCTGCCCGGCCTTGTCGGCGTAGGCGCGTCCTCCGAGTTCGCGGCTTGCTCAGTAGGCAGAACATACCCGTCGTCCCCGTGCCAGACAACCTGGACGATGCCTGTGCGGACAAAGTGCCACAGCTCGCAGGCGGCGCGGAGTCTCTCGAGACACCATCCTGTCCGGCAGAGCGGATACAGCTTGGCCTCCTTCTCGCCTGCTCCAGCCGTTGTCCCGGGAGCGCGCGTTGATTGCACGCGGAACACGTACACAGGTCCAAAGGTCGACCCGCCCATAGCGGGCACAGGCGATGCGAGCGGTGATTGGCTCGGCGAGGGCGCAGTGCTCGGCGAGGTGGCGTTGAAGAACGGTTTCAGCGAGAATCGCGATTGCTTCTGTGTCGGATGCAATGGTGGTGGGCCAAATTGAGAGGTGGAAGGCGATGAGGGCTGCGCGACAGGGAAGACTGGTTTACCGCAGAGGGAGCAGCTGATATCGTGTGGCGCGCCTGCTGTAGCTGTGATGATCGTGCTAGCCGAGACGGGCTCGACGATGAGTTCGCCGGCGATAATAGCGGGCCCGACGTTGCGTCGAGAGAAGTACGATAGGTCCGGAGCCGCATCGAGCCGGATCGTGGGATCGTGGTCCTCTAAGATCGTGCGCGCTACGAACGGCTGGGCCAGGAGCGTTGTGATGACCGGCGGCGGGAACATCGCTTTGGAAGTCTCCTTGAGTGGGCGGAGGGATCGGAGGTGAGACAAGAAGGAGAGGAACTCGGTGTAAGGCATATGTGAGGACAGGTACCGCCGAGGGTTCTGCGCGACGGTTCCGGACGGCGGTGATGTTGAAGGCGCGGGAAGGGATTGAAGGTGGAGCTGCATGTCTCGCATGGCGGATTCAGCAGCGGCAAGGTTGTCCTCCGTCTCTTTCAGGCGCGTTTCAGCGGTATTCCGCGCCATGCGCTCGGTCGCGACCATGGTATTTGCCTATGCTCAATTCCTGGCCTTACGAGTGCTGTGCGATGCGCTCACCTGATCGAACAACGATGCAGCCAGCTCATCCACCTCCTCCTCTACCTTCTGCCTGCGCACTTCGGCGCTACCACGTCTCCGTTCCTCCTCCACCAGGCCGGCCGCCAAACGCTGCATCTCATCCTTGATCTGCGACCGCTCGACCAGTAATCCCGTGTTCATACTGTCCTCCCATCTCGCTTTGTCGGCAGCGAGTCCGCTGGCCCGCTCCTCCAGCTCGGTATGCCGCGTCTGCAAAGCAATGTGGGAGTCCTCCAAATCCGCGTGGCGTCCTATTGCCTGGATGAGCTTGGTGTTGAGCGCATTGGACTGGTCCGAGAGCTCTGTGAGCTGGGCCCGCAGCGAGGCGATGAGCGATATGGTGGGTGAATCGGGGCCGTGCGACTTGGTGATCTCCTCGATAGTTGCGGGAGGTGGAATGTCGATGACCATAGGTGAGGGCAGCAGGGTTGTTGTGGGCGCCTGACGCTTAGACAACACTATTGGACATGAGCACAAGGACATACCGCTAAGCTGTTGCTTTCATGCTGGACCGTTGCGTCTTTTGGCTCAGCGTCCGCAATACCTGATTTCACTGCTTGGGCGCCGCTCTCATCTAATGCCAGCTCATGTCCAGCGTGCTTTGGTGCTTCGCTCTGCTCAGTCGGGCGTGAACCCGATTCATCCGTTGTGGCCGGCTCGACCTCGTGCGTCAGGTCCGCGACAGCAGTGGGCTCCTCGGCTCGGTCGGTCATGTCAGGTCGATCCAGCCGAGTACAAGCGCTTTCCGCTGCTCTCCAAATCTAGCCGTGTCGATGTGGAATGCCCAAACGCGTGAGATGTGTGTTGAAACAATGCCAGCGAACGCTGACCACGTCGCGTATAGGGTGACACTAGCCTGTTGCCCCAGGATTCACCCGGTTTCAGCGTCTCAGGCGGGCCGGAGGCGGCCATCGCCGATATGAGCTGGGGTCTGTCCCTGAACTGGGTTGAATTGGTTCCGCTCTCGGTGGTCGCTCAGACGATCCAGGGATGGTCGAGGTTGTAAAGCGCCGAGAATGATGCAGCAATTAGCATCCTCATTCTTAGCTCGTCATCCTCACTTCGCTCTGTCCTTGCAACGCTCAGCCTCACTCTATACATCTCGCCCCGTCCGCTATTCCCACCGCATACTCTGAGCTCGCATCTTCGCTGGTGCATCGCTGCGACAGGAAATACCGCCCAACCAGTCACGCGCGCCCCGCTCGCTGCGTATCTTTCACACGGACCTTGCAATCGTGAACAACCGTCGTTATGTCCTGGAAGTTGGGTAAAAGTGAGTCACATCATCCAGATAGCCCCATGCTATATTTTCCGCTTGTCTAAAAGGGGCCGCGGTTGGAGATAGTCACGGTTGCTATTCGTGTTGCTCGCCGCATCGCACACCCATGCTGACTCACCAGAGCTCAAGGAGTCATCGCTCCTCTCCTCACGGCATTCCAACAACTCGACACCCTCGGGATCCGGAACTGGATCGCGCTCTACCACACCTACACCAGGCAACCCGAATCCCGATGCCGCTCAGCCGCCCGTTGCACGCAGTGGTATGCTGAAGATCCGAGTGACGGCAGGAAAGGGTTTCACCCTACCTCAAGGAGGTATGTTCTGACTCACCTTCCTGCCATTCCTCCGTAACATCTCGAATCCACCCCGGGTCTTCACAAAGAGCGATCTCGTTCCATGAATGAGCTGACTGTCAGTGCCTGTTCCAGAACCAATCCAAAACGCCCTGCACGCCCACCCCACCTCATCCCTCTCTTCCTCGCTTCTCTCCTCTTCCCCACGCGTGGCCGCTGGCGGGTCTTCGCAACGCAACCGAGACTCCCTGCAGCGAAAGCAACTATGGTGGCTCCCATACGTCGTCCTCGAGTTCGACAAGAACGAGGTGCTGGTGGATGCGCTTGGCGGAGACCTGAGCAGCCCGGTGTGGATGTACTCGGCGACGTTCGATGTCTCGCGAATATCAGACATCGCGGTGACGACGTACCTTCGGACCAAGCAGCCAGGCCACCCGGCGGGTGAGAAGAACGGCGCGGCGGGAGAAGGCGATATGGGCAACTCGGATTTGTGTCTGGGAGGGATACGGTTCGTGCCTGACCTGGAGAGCCCGGTGAGTAACAGGCTGTAGATGGAGTGCGAGGTGTGTGCTGACTGTAGCGCCTGATGGACGAATGGGTGCCGATTCAGGGCGGATCAGGAGCGATCAACGTTCAGGTCTCTTTCAAGCCTGCACAGGCGCCCTTAACCATCGACAGCTTTGAGCTGCTCAAGGTCATCGGCAAAGGATCTTTTGGAAAGGTTCGCGGGTCGCTGCCCCTCCGTCCGATGCAATCGCTCATGGCAGGTCATGCAAGTCCGAAAGCGCGACACCCTGCGAATCTACGCCCTGAAGACGATCCGGAAGGCGCACATTGTCTCCCGTTCCGAAGTCACCCACACGCTCGCCGAGCGAACTGTCCTCGCACAGGTCAATTGCCCATTCATCGTCCCGCTCAAGTTCTCCTTCCAATCCACCGAAAAGCTGTACCTCGTTCTCGCATTCGTCAACGGAGGCGAGCTGTTCCACCACCTGCAGCGCGAGGGCAAGTTCAACGAGACCCGATCAAGGTATTACGCCGCGGAGCTACTGCTTGCGCTGGAGCACCTGCACGGCTTCAACGTTGTGTACCGAGATCTCAAACCGGAGAACATTCTGTTGGACTACACTGGACATATCGCCCTCTGCGATTTCGGGCTGTGCAAGCTGAACATGAGCGCTTCGGACACGACGAACAGTGAGTTCACGGTGAAAGAACTGGCGGATTGAGCTGACCGTAGCATTCTGTGGTACCCCCGAGTAGTGCGTCGAGAGAGAGAGAGATGGAATGTGACGGAGCTGACCCGCAGCCTTGCGCCGGAGCTGCTTTCGGGACACGGATACACCAAATGCGTCGATTGGTGGACTCTCGGTGTACTGCTGTATGAGATGGTGAGCGCATCCTCAAGAGGTCCTTGAGGGCATAACGCTGATAATCAGCTCACTGGTCTCCCACCATTCTACGACGAGAACACCAACGAAATGTACCGCAAGATCCTTTCGGACCCGCTTCGCTTCCCGGACGAGTGCGGTCCCGAAGCTCGATCGCTGCTCACTGCTCTGCTCAATCGTGACCCGGCGAGGCGACTCGGCGTGAATGGCGCCCAGGAGATCAAGAACCACCCCTTCTTCGCCCGACACATAGATTTCAAGAAGTTGTGGCAAAAGAAGATTCAGCCACCGTTCAAGCCTGCTGTTGTGAGTCAACCCGGACACGGTGTACAATGCGGGCTGACGTGCAGGCGAGCGCGATTGACACGTCGAACTTTGACGAGGAGTTCACGTCGGAGGTGCCGCTCGACTCGGTCGTGGACGACTCGCACCTGTCCCAAACGGTGCAGCAGCAGTTGTGAGTGGTCGTGGGCAGAAGGTGGAAGAGGGTGGCGGCTGATGCGTAGTGCCGGGTTCAGCTGGAGTGTCTCGCCGTTGGGAGAGTCCGTGGGAAGGTATTAGGCCAGGTTTCCGGGTATAGACGCGTCTAGCCGGGCTGATAGTCCACGTCCGCCCAAATGGGACCAGGTGTAGCTTTCCATGTCTTGATATACCTCTCATCAGAGTATACGCAGTGTATATGCAGTTTTGCCGATCAGCAATAGGCCGAATGATGTGGCCGAGGAGTGCTAGTGGGTGGTGCGGAATTGGGTCCAAGGTGAGAGGCATTGGGCGGCCCCGGCTGAGACCTTTGACGAGTCCATGCAGAGTGTTGCCCCACAAACGCAGAGAGGACGACTGAATACCGGGGGTGGTCAGTGGACCAGAGCATGACGGCTGTTCACGTGACGCCCACGCACTCCATCGATCGGCGGCAGCGATGACGAGTCGCAAAGTGCCTGTCAGCATGCAGGACTCTCAGTGTGTCCACGGCGTAGTGTCCACGGCGGAGGACGCCGAAACCATAATTGCGCGATCATGGGGCGGTCTTGGTGGCGTGGAAAGATAAGATCCCAGAGGACGGGCTTGGGTGAGATTGTGATAATTTCCTCGTTGCAGTGATCGTCGGTCCCGCCCATGCATGTGGGTGAGCAACACGAGGGAAGCGCGATCGGTGACAAACCGTGTTCCATGCATCGGGCTAATCGGCGCAACGTGCTGAATGGGCCATGGGAATCGTGCTCCACGGTGATGCGCGGGGATGTGGATTCAGGGTCTTAGCTGGGCTGAAAAAGTATGGGGCAAAATCGAGCCGTGGATGCGACATGGAATAAGAATCCACCGCCAAACCAATTACCGTCCAGTAGTCACCTCGCACTCAACCCTCCATCACCCCTCCCTCCTTCTTTATAACGCCCCCTCGCCGCTCTTCTTCTCATCTGACTTTCATCTCACCCTCTCCGTAACGACACGACCGAAAACTACACAACACTCCGCTGCGACGACCAGCGACACCTGTAAACCGCGTTAAACGGGTTGCAACGAGACGAGCGCCACGCTCCACTTTCTTTTTCGCCGCTGAGCCTTTACCACCCGCTCCACCCCCCCAGCATGTCGACTGCGGCCATGCCTACCACGCCGCCTCCGCTCGACCGAGCAGAGATCTTCAGCACGGCACACGCAGCGGACCGCAAGGACCCTGCGTTCGCGCCGAACACGCCTGACGAGAAGGCGCAGCCATCTGGTGAGTCACTTTTGGCTCCGAACCATAGACCTCGCTTTGACCTTCCAGGCATCAACCGCATCGCCGGCATCAAGCCCCTCGAGACTTCTTACCTCCCCTCCGACGCCGACATCCCCGACAACTACGTGACTGCCACGATCCAAAAGCAGAAATACTTGCCACCAGTGACTTGGAAGACGCTTATCTGGAACATCCAGTGGATCTCGTTCTTGGCCATCACGGTTACGCCGTCGATTGCGATCTACGGTATTTTCACGACCAACTGGAACACCAAGACCGCGATCTGGTCGTGAGTCTTGCAACCATGCCCGGCTCAAGGACTCGGCGCTGACTTCAGGGTGATTTACTACTTCATCACGGGCCTCGGCATTACCGCCGGCTATCACCGACTGTGGGCGCACCGGTCGTACAACGCCTCGGTCCCGCTTCAGTACGCTCTTTCCCTCGCTGGTGCCGGAGCCGTCCAGGGATCGATCAAGTGGTGGTCCCGAGGTCACCGAGCGCACCACCGATACACCGACACCAAGCTCGACCCGTACTCCGCCCACGAGGGGTTCTGGTGGGCCCACGTCGGATGGATGATCGTCAAGCCCCGAGGCAAGATCGGTGTTGCCGACATCTCTGACCTGAGCCGAAACAAGGTCGTCAAGTGGCAGCACAAGAACTACCTCGCCTTGCTTCTCACTATGGGTTTCATCGTCCCCACCATGGTTGCCGGACTCGCCTGGGGAGACTGGCGAGGTGGATTCTTCTTCGCCGGTGCCGCTAGGCTGTGTTTCGTCCACCATGTAAGTGCAGCGTTTCCTTTAATAAGGTCCATGCTCACCCGCAGTCCACCTTCTGCGTCAACTCGCTTGCCCACTGGCTCGGAGACAAGCCGTTCGACAACAAGCACACCCCCTGCGACCACTTCTTCACTGCGCTCTGCACCATCGGCGAGGGCTACCACAACTTCCACCACCAGTTCCCAATGGACTTCCGAAACGCCATCAAGTGGTTCCAGTACGACCCGACCAAGTGGTTCATCTGGACCATGTCTTCGCTCGGTCTCGCCTCGCACCTCAAGCGATTCCCGGACAACGAGATCAAGAAGGGCCAGTACACGATGAAGCTCATTGCGCTGCAAGAGCAGTCTGAGCAGATTGAGTGGCCGAAGTCGTCCAACGACCTGCCCGTCATCTCTTGGGACGACTTCCAGGCCGAGGCCAAGGAGCGATCCCTCATTGCCATCCACGGTTTCATCCACGACTGCTCGTCTTTCGCCGAAGACCACCCGGGAGGAGCGCACCTCATCAAGCGTGCGATTGGTACCGACGCCACCACGGCTTTCTTCGGAGGTGTTTACGACCACTCGAACGCCGCGCACAACATGCTCGCGATGATGCGAGTCGGGATTCTTGATGGCGGCATGGAGGTTGAGCACCTGAAGCACCTGCGTGCCGAGTCGATCGCGTCCGGCGCGTCCACCCCGTCGCTCATGTCCTCCGCTGGTTCGTCCGATGATGGCTTCGACTCGGACGCCGCGCCAAGCGACGAAGAGCGACTTCGACAGACCCAGCTTAACTCGCAAGGCCCCGAGCCCAAGGCGCCCATCTGGCAGCCCCAAGCACAGGTCGCCGACAAGTGGACGTTGTCTGTGCCGCCCTCCGAGAAGTTCCGCATCCAGTCCACCGTCCCGGAGATCCGACCTGGAATCGTCCGTCGGATACGCACGTCGCGTCCCGAGGGCGAGTCCCTAGCAGACAAGAACGGCGAGGTGGATACGTTGATCGGGGCTTAGAGAGGGTCGAAGATATGTCATTTCCGGTAACGAGCTCTCCTGGTGGTCGTGTGTTCATTCTGTGCCAGTAGCCATACATACATCCTCTGAAAACACCACCCCCCTTAAACACACATCCATCCCACGTCGATCTGCTTGATCATTCACGCCCTCTTTTAGCATTATTTGGTAAACGCACCCGACACTTTCTTTATAGTCGTAGATGAAGCAGTACCATGCAACGATATCATCGACGATGGCTTGGTGTTGACCAGGCTGCCTGAACCTCGTCGCCTTACAGTCACACTCCTTCGCAGGTTGTAGAGCGGCACGCAGCCAAGAGGACTCGACAGCACGAGACGATAGCCTGATCGCCGTCGGTGGCGTACGAGGTTACGCAATCTGGTGTCGGCGGTGACCGAAGCGCCGTCGTCGCCGTCACGGGCCCAGCTGACGCATCATCATCCTCTCACCGACATTTCTCCCGACAACTGCGTATCGCACAGCTACCCTCACTGTCCGGGTCGCACACGTCCAGTGGTATACCCGTGCCTGTGTGGTTTGCGCCGATGTCGTTCTTCGACGCGCCGTTCGAGGGCAACCCCTCCCGGCGGGACAACAACGTCAATCTCTCAACCTCCACCTCGACCTCGTCCACCGCTCTCCTCTCGTCGATACGGCTCGAGCGGCTCGCGCGGGATAAGCAGAGGAGGCAGGAACATGCCGCGCTGCTTATTCAGCGGGTCTGGCGGGGCCGGAGGGACGTGCGCCGGCTGAGAGAGCGGCTACTGGATGAGCTGGACAGGGGTGATGGAGGTGTTGGCAAGCTGAATATGGTCTTGGGGGGTAGTGGGGAAGCTGGTCCGGGGAGGAATGCCAGGGTGGATGAGCGGGCGAGAGGGGTGCTGGTGCTGTGGGTCCAGCGGGTAATGCGTGAGTTGCAGCTCGCCTGGAGCCAGCAAGTTGGCTGACGAACAGAGAATGGTGGTCTCGTGCGCGCCGTTGCGCAGGAAGAGGCCTGGAGCATCAAGCTCGGGCAGATCAGCCTGCACATCCTGCATGCGATCGCGACGGATCCTACGTGAGTGCACGGGCATGCCATTGGCGAGCAAGAACTTGATCAGGACACCGCTTACGCCAGATCGGCCGACGCGGCCATACTCCTCACCTCGCTGGAATCGCTGTTCGACACCTCGGGCTGGTCGGTCGTGGACCCCGGAATCCGTGAGACCGCCAAGGACGATATTGTCCAAGCTCTCGCAAGAGGTCAATGGGTGGAACAGCTGGTCATCGGTCTCGAGAAGCTAATTGCCACAAGCGTGAGTGATCCGGGCGATGGTCGCTCCGAACTGACTCTAGCTACCGAAGAAGAAACACCCCAACATCGCCCCGGTCATACGGCTCTTGACTGCGCCGCTATATCTCGTAAAAACCTCTCCACAGTCCATCGCCGAAGCTCTCTTGCACACCCTGCTCGCCGTCCCGTCCCTTCCCACCTCAATACCCATCCCGTCATTGACGTATCTCTCGAACCACCTGCCCATCTTTGCCTCGCTCCTTCCACTCGGCGCATCCAATCGACCACTGCTTAGCACCGGCCGCCTGAGCACCGAGCTCGGCAAGACGCATTTCCTCGCCAATTTGATCACCTTCGGTATCACCGGCGGTTTGCTCGCTAGACACGGCCTGCACGGCGCAACGAGCTGGATCCGCGTCGTCGGCTGTGTGCTCGGCGGCGTAGGCGAAGGGTGGGGTAAATGGGTAGATGGGCACATGGAGGAACCCCCGGTGGAGCCGATGGCGATGGACGTGGACGTGGACCCCGAGGTCGACTCGGATGCCGAGACGACAGCGCCTGCGCCGGGACCTTCTGTTCCTCGACCTGACACAAAGGCCCGCCGTGCATCCATACCGACTAACACCCGCAAAAAAGTTGCGCAGCTCGCGTCCACGGCGCATTTGACTGCCTTGTCAGACACGATCCTCTCTCCAACAGCCCCACAATCGCTGTTGAACGACTTCGCGCGTTTTGCCCTGGCTCTGTTGAATGCGTTCAGGGGGTCGCCAAAGTGGGAGGGTATCTTGGATACGTTCATTGGCGGGACGAAAGGCAAGGCGCTGGAGAAGCGGATCTGGCGAGAAGGTGTGCGCGGCAAGTGGCGCAGTGATCGGTCGAGTTGGGACACGTTTGCAGAGAGTGAGCTTTGCAATGCGCTTGGCCTGAGTAAGCTCATGTCAGATCCGTCGGCGCCGTGTCTGCTGTTCCTCTCGCATCTTTACAACCATTACCTGCTCGTCACGCCCGACGACGAGTTCTTTGACACGCAGAAGTCGAACCCCTTCAGCCTGGATGAGGTGCTGGAGTTGGCGGGCATATGGCGGGATCTGTCGTACCATGCCTTTAGCAACGGCGTTCAGCCTGGCTCTGGCGGAGGCCACAAAGGTCCAGGGAGCGAAGACGAGCGCGCGCTTCTCACGAGAGGTGTGGTGCGCGTCGCAGAGCGCAAGTGAGTCGGCACCTGGCTCTGCGAGGGGATCGCTGACGGTAGTGCGCGCCGCAAGTTCGCGGACGATGACTTCTGGGTGATGGTCCCGCAAAACGACCTCAAGGGATTCGTTGAGGCTGCCGTGTGCGTTGCGGATCAACATACGATTGATCGAGGTCTGATGGCAGGTACGAAGATGCCGAATTGGCCAATTCGCAAGACGCGGAACTGGACACGCGCACCGACCTCCCACGATGGGCGCGTCAACGCCAGAAGTACTCGAAGAGGCAGATGGCGTACATATCGCCTCGCTTGGGTCTGCTGAACAACCTGCCGATGGCTGTGCCGTTCACGACGCGACTCAAAATATTCCGCAATTTCATATACAAGGATAAAGAACGTTCGGGAGTGTACGAGGCCGGTAGGATCAAGGCGAAGATCAGGCGGGATCGACTGGCTCAGGATGGGTTTGATCAGCTTGCGGATGTAGGGGTGGCGCTCAAGGGTGATGTGTACATCAAGTTCTACGACCAGTGAGTCTGGCGTGATGTTGTAGCAGAGGCAGCGTGGTGCTGAGACTAGGTGGGGTAACCGGGAGAGCGGGATCGACGGTGGTGGCTTGTTTAAGGAGTTCCTGACGAGGTGAGTGACTCGTGCGCAAGCGTCGTCGGCGCATATTAATGCCAGCCTGTCGAAAGAGGTGTTTGACACAAATAGAGGCCTATGGTTGATGACGGACGAAAATCAGCTTTATCCTAATCCGCACTCGTATGCGATGGAGGGTGGGTCATACACGGTGGATGGCGGTATGAACACAGCTCACGACTAGCGCATCAGCTGCGGTGGTATGCTTTTATCGGGCGGGTGCTGGGCAAAGCGCTGTACGAAGGGATATTGGTAGACGTGTCGTTCGCCGACTTCTTCCGTGAGCATCGCGGACTGACACGCCTCAACACCGCTCATGGCAGTGGCAAAGTGGCTCGGAAGGCAGAGTTATCTGGACGACCTGGCTTCGCTGGATAGGGAGTTATACAAAGGCTTGATCAGTGGGTCCCATCGCGCCTGATCAAGGGCGAAAATGGCGCAGCGGCTGATTGGTAGTCCTCAAGAATTATCCCAAGCCTGAGGAGCTGGCGCTTAACTTCACGATCACTAACGAAGGTGAGCTATACCCTACTTGACGATGTGGGAAATCAGCTGACAGACAGAGTTTGGTGAGACCAAGACGATCGATCTAGTGCCGAATGGCGCCGACATACCCGTGAATGCGTTCAACAAGAACGAATGTGCGTCCCACTATTGACCCTTGCCCATCTTTGCTGAGTCGCAGATATCCAGCTGGTGTGCCGACACAAGCTCGACCGCCAGATCTCGGCCCAATCCCGAGCCTTCTTCGCCGGCCTTTCTGATATCATCGACTCGAAGTGGCTGCGGATGTTTGACCAGCGCGAGCTGCGCCAGCTGATAGGCGGCGAAGAGACGATCATCGACATGGACGACCTCAAGGCGCATTGCGAGGTCACGGGGTTCCCAAACGACGAGACAATGCGCATGTTCTGGCGGGTGGTCAAGGGTTTCAACCAGGAAGAGCGGAGGGCGCTCTTGCGTTTCGTCACGAGCTGCTCGCGCCCGCCTCTGTATGTCACCTTGCAGTCATGGCGTGAGGGCGGAGGAATGTCACGACGCTGACTGCAGGCTCGGGTTTGCGTATCTGAACCCAAAGTTCGGGGTCCGATTCAGTGGAACGGATACGACGAGGTTGCCCTCTGCTTCGGCGTGTTTCAACTTGCTCAAACTGTGAGTGACGCATATCACGTAGTGAAAGGTCTAGGCTGATGGCAGACCGGGGTATCAGGTCAGTGCTTAGCGGTGCACCTTGCATGGGGCTAAGAGCGCGAGCTAATGAACAGGATGAGCAGTCTATGCGGGCCAAGCTTCTGCAGGCCATCACGTCTGGCGCGGGCTTCGACTTGTCTTAGGCGAGGTTCATGAATTCAGCTCACTCTTGGACTCCAACCGTCCTCTTGTAAATGGAAATGGTCTCAGACCATCTATGCGCACGGTCGCAATTTCACGAGGAATTCAGCGAACGACCTTCAGTGTATATATCCTCTCAGTCGATTACAACGAGCCGGATCGTCATTTCATATCATCGCTTCGGCCTGCATGTATTGCTGTACACCTGTGAATCGTCGGGACCTACGTCGATACCGTTAGTCTTGAGAGGCGCAACGTCTTTGGAGGGAGACACACTTTCCAGGTCGGCGTCTACATGAATACATGTATACAACTCGGCATAGACCTGTCGCGAAAATACACTCTACGATGCCAGTACGATAATGGAACCTTTCTCTAATCGGCCGCTCGCCGCCGCCGCTCACGACAAGAACAACAGGTTATCGTCCCGCATCTCCGTCAAGAAATCGTCAATGTTGAACCCGAGGATATCGATCGGGGAGGCGAGCGGGTCTTCCGGGCTGAGCTCGAAATCTGGGAGTGGGTTGAACGTCACCGGGTCGGAAAAGCCCGTATGGTACGGCGCCTCCATCTCTCCCTGGTGTGGCCCATGCGCTTGGCCCTGATTTGGGCCCTGACCCTGGCCTTGGCCTTGGCCATGCGCGTGGGCGTGGGCGTGGGTGTGAGTGTGGCCGTGGGTCGGGTTGTGGCCGTTCGGGTTCGGGTGCGGGTAGTTCTGGTTCGACAGGCTCGGGAGCATAATGGGCACCTCGACCGGATCGATCAGGTGGTTGATCGACGATACTTTGAGCGGCTCCGTCGTGGGTTTCTGGTCGACGCCATTGGACGCGTGCCCATTTGCCCCTGCCGCGCCGTGGCCGTGGCCGTGGCCGTTGGCGCTGGAGCCCGAGGTCGGGGCGGATTTGGCGTGGGTGAGCGCCTCGTGCGCGCGCGTGCGTAGCTTGACGAGCGTCTTGAGACCCTTCTTCGCGCGGCAGCCTTCCCGCGCGGCGGCGGCGAGGTCGCAGACGATGGACATGCCACGGAGCGCGCGGTTGGCGAACTCGCTCTTGGGCGCTTGGATCACGACGGCGGCGCTGGGGTCAGCGAAACAGTCGGCCTACTTGCGCGTGTGGTCCAGCGCAACAACAGCGAGAATCCTTTGACTCACAGACACACGGCCGAGGTGTACGCATGGAACCAAAACGCCCACCACCGCGCTATCAAGCCCGGATGGTAGAATACCAGCTGCTTGACCAGGTTGACAATCTCCTCGGCGGACTGCAGGAGCGTCAGGAACGATTGGCCAAACGGCGACGTGTGCGGCGCGAGGGGTGCGAGTGATAGTGAGCGGGAGAATGGCAGTCGGTTCAGGTGCAGACGGCACTGGGAGACAAGGAGGCGGATACCGAAACGCTGCAGGACCTGCTGGTCAGCATTCGAGTATGGAAAGCAGTAAGCCGGGACTGAACGAACGGTGTGTGGGTGGTTCCCGGCGTTGATGGGAAGACCCTCGACGTCAAGGTTGGACATGAGGTCCTCGGGCAGAGTGCGCTTGACTGTCATCAGCGAGACCCGGAAATGAGGCCAGAGGTAAGGTGAACACGTACACTCTTCGAGCTGCGCGTCGAGCTCTTTGATCGAGGCGTAGTCCACCGGATCCAGCTGATTTTGCTGCGGATCAGCAAGATGGCTGGGGCTGTGAGGCCCAACAGACACGTACCAGGTCAATGACCGATTCTAGCAGGTACGCCAGGCGATGCTGCGAGTGAGCTTGAAGCACTAGCGACGTTGTAGGGTCTCACCTTTGAACCGTGATCTGTCCGTCAGCGGCTGAGCGTGAAGAGAAGACAGTTCCAACTTACAGCCAACCTTGTCCGCCATCATGCTCTCCTCCGGCTCTGGGAACCGTGTATCGCTATGCCGGTTACTGGATCCGCATGGTCTAGTATTAGTCACGCGTTGCACCGCGCCAAGAGCAGTGCTCACCTGCCAAAGCATAACGCTTGTAGGCGGTCATACGTCTGCTCGTCAGCAATGCTTCCTTAGCACAGGCATGATAGCACTCACAACGAGCTCCCACCACACCTGCCTCCTGACTTGCGTGTCGTAGTGCGACAAGCCAAATTGCGTGCCGTCGCGGTGCAGCCCGATCTGCGGGCGTCAGTTGTGGCTTGCAGAAGTCAGAAGTTCACTCACGCTTTGAGCAATCTTGATTCCGTTACCGATCATTGGCCAGAATCGCTCGGCTCCGTCGTGTTCTGACATCAGCTAGTCTCTAGGTCTTCCGCAGGGGCGACGCACGATGATCGTTCAAGATGTATGTGCCGGACAGCAAGATCGCCTGCACCGTGGCGACGCTCGTGCCACCAGTGTTGTGGTCCAGGCAAGCCTTGCCGAGGGCGTGCAGGTCTATTGATCGCCGTTGGTCTACAAGTCAGCTTCGTGAACGGTAGAACCACATCCCACTCACAAGGCTCTTTCGAGAGGTCGTACATCGCTCCCAAAGCCATCACCAAGAAGACACACGCGATCTTGTGGTAGTCGAGCGGCGAGGCGGTATCGTACGAGTTGATCAGGTAGTCGCTATCGAACATCGGTCGAGGTATCGCTTGCTGGCTACGCGGTCAGCACTGCACATTCGAGGCCCCGTGCCACTCACATCCAATCGACGTTCGACCAGTACAGCTCCACCAACGCGCGCCCCTCCTTCTCCCAGCTGGGTAGCTTCTCGCGGACACGCTTCAAATCCAGCTCCTTGCCCCGGATGAGCGTAGCCACGCCGGGCAAGCTGGCCGGCCGCTTCTCCGGCGAGGCCAGCGCCGAGTCGCTATCTGCTTCGGGCGTCTCGTGCAGGTACTCGCTCCCCGCCAACTTGCCAACATACCGCGAGGTCGATTTGCCGATGGTGAGGGTACCGAGCGTGGAGCCCACGACGGTGTCGCCAGGGGAGCCGTTCAGCTTCTGCCGCTTTACGTCGGGTTCGCCGTTTTTCAAAGTTGCTCTGGGCGCGAGAGGTGAGAGCGGCTCGTCCAGGGCTCGGAGAAGCGCGACCCGTGATTTGAGCTGCGGGTCAGTACAGTCTCCGGGACATGAGGTCGCAACTTGCATCTTCGCTGTCGCCGACGAACACCCTGCCCTTCAGCTCCAGATCCACAACATGCTCGTTAGACTCACCGCCGACCTTGCGACTTCCATAGCTGGCCATCTGGGCAGATCTGCGCGCAACCGCCTTTGACGCCTATCATCAATTTCAACTTGATGTCCCGAAGTCAATCTCGCCGTCACTTACAAGCTTCACACGGCCACGTCTTTGAACATTTGATCTTCAGCCTAGAAAGGTCAGACCACACGACCCGAGATCTACACCAGGTGACGTACCGCCTACACTCGGCACAACTGAAGCGCTGCCGTTTCCTCCTCGCCTTGGCCGGTGCAGACTCAGTCCCCGTAGTCGCACTCGCCGCCGGCGGGAGCTCCTCCTTTCCCTCGCGCTCTCCATTCGGGATCTGCGCCTCATTTGCGCCTGTGCCGGGGCGCGAGTCCGGTGTCGTGTCCGAGGAAGTGGGCGGAGGGCTCGTTTCAGGCATCGACATCATCACCGATCGAATCGGACCGACTATAACGTGAGATGGAACGGACCAAGCGATGGGTAAGTGTGACGCCGAGAAGAGGACTATTAAGGTCACGCCCGAGCGGCTCGGGGTTCATATCGACGTCCACAAGGTGGCTGCATCGCGCACCACTGCCGACGTCTGCGTCCCGCGAGTGCGTCTGTGTGTCGTGCATGCATGTTCCCCTCTCTGCGAGAAAATCGCGCTCTCGGCAATGGCCAGGGATGGCAGGGACGGGCCAACGCCATGCGGCCACACCGACCAGGCGCACCGTCTGAACGATAGCGATATTTACAAGTTGCTTATCTCTGCGTTTGGTGCGTGCACCCGATTGGCCAATCGCCCAGTTGCTTATCTTTGACCACGTTTTCGACCCCTCGGCTATGCGCGGCAACCCCCGCTCGCACCCTCTGGCACCCGCCCACTGGTCCTGGTCCGGGGCTTCTGACTGGTCGCCGGTAAGACCGGCGTTGAGCCCAATCGTAGGGAGTGTGGGAAGTCGGCTCTTCCATTGGATCTGCCTTGGCAGATCCCTGGCTGCCGGTGGCTCACACGATCGACAGCCTAAATGCGAGGCGACCGGCGTTAGAAAAGTCTGCTCCGCGTCATTCCGTCCGGTCCGGTGTATATAACGGGCCAAGCGAGCCCAGCATGCCCCGCTCATACTCAACCACACAGTCGTACAGTCCCACGAATCAAGATGGAGAGCGTCAGCAGTGACTACAAGGCGATGGAGAGGCGGATTGTCCGCAAAATCGACCTCCACATTATGCCGTGGTGAGTTCTTGTCTCAGGCTGCATGAGTCATACTGACGTGCAGGATCATCGTGGGTATGTCACCGTCTAGTTGACTTCTGCCAGGATCACTAGCTGACCAGCAGCGTACTTGCTGAACTACCTGTGAGTTTGCCGGGGATAAATGCACCGCAGCGCTAACAACAGTGACCGAACCAATTTGGGAAACGCGTGAGTGGCAGCCTCCGCCAGGGCGAATCACGGACGGTAACTAAGTCATCAGCCGAACGCTCAACAATGACAAGCCGGGAGAGTCGCTCGTTGAGACGCTCGACCTCAAGGGCGACAGGTACAACTTCATCGTTGCCATCTTCTTCTTGTGAGTTGCGCTGTCGTCTCTTCGGTCCCGTGCTATGCGCTGATGCCCAGGCCTTACGTTCTGTTCGAGTTCCCGTCCAACATCGCGTAAGTCGTTCATGACTCGACGGTCCGATGACGAGCGGTGCTCATCGCCAGCATGAAGTACTTCACGCCGTCAAAGTGGATTGCGCGAATCATGGTCTCGTGGGGTATCGTCACCATTTGCACCGCCGCTGTCTCGACCTACGCTGGCATGGTCGTCTGTCGAATCTTCATCGGTATCACCGAGGCTGGGTTCTTCGTGCGTTCAACCGTCTTGGCCATCTGAGCGCCAGATTGGGATATGAATTGACGCCGCAGCCCGGTGTCATGATGTACCTGTGTTTCTGGTACAAGCCCGACGAGCGCGCCACCCGAATGGCCATCTTCGCCGCG
This sequence comes from Papiliotrema flavescens NRRL Y-50378, assembly GCA_000442785.1. Taxonomy (NCBI): domain Eukaryota; kingdom Fungi; phylum Basidiomycota; class Tremellomycetes; order Tremellales; family Rhynchogastremaceae; genus Papiliotrema; species Papiliotrema flavescens. Next base: position 80,186 of record CAUG01000335.1, read on the forward strand.
TCCATCGCTGTTGCCGGGTACGCCTCTCGGTCTCGTGATGACGCATCAGCTCACACTCAGCGCGTTCGGTGGTCTCATAGCCACGGCTGTGGGCTTCATGTCGGGACGAGCAGGCCTGTACGGCTGGCAATGGCTGTGAGCGTTATCGAGATTGTCCCCAGCGCGTGCCCTGACCCCAGCTTCATCCTTGAGGGTATCCCTGCCGTCCTCGTCGGCATTCTCATCTTCTTCTTCCTCCCGGACTACCCCGAGACGGCCAAGTTCTTGTCCGAGGAGGAGCGACAGATCGCGGTTGAGCGCATGGGACCGTTCGCGCCCAAGGGAACGGACAAGCACTTTGACAAAAAGGACTTCATCAAGACGATCACTGCTTGGCAATTCTGGGCTTTTGCGTGCGTGAGATTGATTCCTGCTTCGAGCAAAGTTGACCCACAGTCTTACCTACTTCTTCATGACGAACTCGCTGAACGGTGGGTCTCCTTTCGTGTCTTTTGGCAGCATCTTCGTGTTTCTGGGCCGGTGAGAGCGTGGCGATAGGCCCAACGAAGTCTCCCCCCACCGGCTTGACCCACGCATCTTTCCCCGGCGTGTCGTCTGGAGTGCAGAGCTGATTGTCAGCGTTCGGATACTTCGCCCCCACCATCATTGCCAACCTCGGCTTCAAAGGATGTGAGCATGAGATACGCCTCGCACTGTACAAAAGCTGACGCCACAGACAAGGCCCAGCTTCTGACTGTCCCGCCCAATGCCTTTGCCTTCTTCGCCATCATCGGCAACTCGTGGCACTCTGACCGAACGCACGAGCGACCCAAGGTGAGTTTCCCGAACCCGACACCTCCCTGAGCCGGTCCGCCCCAGTTCCCCGCGGGATCCGGGACGCCCCGCCCCGCCTCCCCCGCCACC
>CAUG01000336.1:0-71719 GCA_000442785.1 Papiliotrema flavescens NRRL Y-50378
TCCATCTTCGCCTGTATCACTCCTATACCCCCCGTGTGTCTCGACCGATTCGCCCATACTGTGTTGCCGAATTCGCGCGTGCGCCTCGTTTTTTTGCGCCGTTCGGGCCTTTTGCTTACTCGCCCCTCTGTCCCTCCCTCGTTTACGCATCCTCCCGGTTCTTGCCCTCTCACCCGGCACGATCTCGATCCCCTGAATGAGCCGAGAGGCGAGGGACAAGGCCTTCTCGACTAGGCACCAAACCAATCAGCGCCCCTCACCCCTCACCTCACACACGACGACGTAAAAGAAAAGGTACCATCCACCACACCCGACAAACCCAACCACACAAGTCGAGACTGACAGCCGCTCGTTCATCATTCAACGGCCACCTCTGGCGTAATCATACATACATACCCACACTCCACATTATCCTCCCCCCGCCGCCCTTCCTCCCATCACTGGGCACGTACACACCCACACACACACATCCTCAGAACATCGTCGTGCCACCCATTTCCCGGGCCCAAGTGATCGACAAGCCGATTATCGCGCGTACGAGAGAAATTGTCTCGAAACAATCACCTCGCTCAGGTACAGCCCGACTGGACCTTAGGTACGCTTAGATTGCTATCCCAACCCCGTGCCCATCTGCCCACCCACCCGATCCGTCGACCCGCCAAGTCGAGCCTATTCTGCATACGCCGGAGTCACAATCTAGGTCTTCGAAGAGCTTGCGCAGAGCAAGCATGGATCTGAGCTGGTCTCAGCGGTGCGGGCGTGGTCCCGCCCATCCGGCGGCAGAGACTCAATCCACCATCCTTTAGCCCACTACTCGCATCCTTCCACTTCCACCGGCGGACTCCGTACTCCAGGTACTCCGTTATCTCTCCATCATGTCCCCGCACCGCTCTTGCGGCTAGACTGCCTGCATACCGCTCGTCGCTGTGATTATCTGATCTTCGGTGTGAAGCGGTGCTGAGGTGGTGCTGACGATAACAGTCATTAGCCGTCCAGATCAACGGCGATCGTGCACCGACGCTCCCATTCCGGACTCAGTTGGCTAGCGCATACCAGTGAGTGCATCTTATTGTCCTAATACCTCATCTTCGTCTGTCATACGGGATGTCACAGCGGTAGCGGCGAAACCGGAGTCTGCCCGGGCCGATTCCGCTTGCTCCCTCCATCATCCAAACCGCCATCGGACCCCCTCGTCAACCCTTGCTCTCACTCCTGTTCCCGCCCACCTCACTGCGCCAGACATTCACCCCTGTCCTGTCCCTCAGACACCTGCCTCATGCACACTTCCCGGGATGCACACTGTGCGACAGGGAGGATCTGAGTCTTTTGTGGAGAAGGAACCTTGCGAGCACCGGGAGACCAAAGGGAGGACGGGTGTGAATAGCAGCGCTTGAAGAGGGGCTCAATGCCTCATCCCATGATCGGAGGCAATGCTGCGGACCCGAGTGGTCAAGCGATCATGAAAGGGAGACAGGCAGGGTGAAGCGGACTGTCTCGTCTTGTCTCCGGCGTCTGGTCCTCCCGGCGCACAGCGCAGAATCGATTGGATCAGATGAAGCGAGCACTGCGCAACACACCATTTCCTTCGCCGTCATCGTCAACTTTCTCACTCTGACTACCGTGTTCGGTCTCTCTCGCTTGACAGGCCGCTAATCTTTTGCAGCTGATTGATCGTCCCTTCATATCCGACATTGTCTCGCCCGACCCGACAGCAGCGGCTTTGCCTTTCCAACGGCTGTCCTTCGACCTCGCTCCCTTCATCCCCAACGAGATCAGCCCTGATACCAAACGCATCCGTCCGCCGAGATCGTATTCCAAATCCCGATCTTCCCGCTCCTTTGATCACGCTCTCGCGTGCACGGCACCCCTCCGCCGTCTCCATTCAGCATGACCACGTATCAGACGGAAGAGCGGTCACCGTATGGAGAGTACTCGTATAATCGACCTCCCGGATCATCACATGGTCCGCATGGTGGCTCGCCGGAACGGATCCATTCGTCTCAGGAGTACGTGAAAGGACCTCCCTCGCCGTACCAGCAACACCCGCAACATCAGTCCGGATCACACGATCCTCACGCTCCGTCATCCGCTCAAGCTTACCCGCCACCACCCATCACTCCAATCAGCGGGTCAAATTACCCTCCGCAGCCCCCTCCCTCCACTGGGTCGTACTACGGCCTTTCGACACCCTCCAACCCGCCAGATCAACACGCGCCTTCCCCGCCATTGAGCTCAAGTGGTCGACCTGGAAGCGGTGGTGAAAGGGTTACACAATATACGCCTGACGGCGTTCCGATCGTGCCCGTGGGAGTTAGCGGAGGAAAGATGTTCAGGTGCACGAACTATGGCCCATGCGACAAGGTTTTTACCCGGAGCGAGCACTTGGCGAGGCATGTCCGGTGAGTGATGACGTTCGTGCTGTATGTTCGGTCCGGTCTGACGGCAGAAAACACACTGGCGAGCGTCCGTTCTCGTGCCACTGCGGAAAGGCTTTCTCCCGTCTGGATAATCTGAGACAGCATGCCGCTACGGTTCATGCCGACCAGGCACCCTTGAACGAGGCCATGCTTTCGGCGCTGGCCCCGATCCACGCCGCCCTTTCGCAACGTGCTAGCAAGGATCAACGCAAGCGAGGCGAGATTGTCGAGGTGCCGAAGAACGCCGTTGAGCGGCCGCGTCACAACGAGCAGTACCGGAAGCCGCCAGGACCTGGTCCCTACCCCACATACCCGCCCCAAGATTCGCAATTCGCCGTTCCGCCTCCACCAGGCTCGTCACACGGCCGACCCAGGACTTCGGGCGAATATGAGTACACACATTACCCGGAAGGCCAACCACCTCCATCTGACGATGCTGGACCCTCTCGGCGTCCCGGATCTGCTTACGGTAACTATCCGCCCATGTATTACGAGCAATCGGGGCGACCTGGCACGGCAGGACCGCCTGAGAACCTCTCGCAATTGCCATACCCTTACCGTCCCATGTCGTCGAATGGACGCGACCTGCCCGTGCCGGCGCATTATTCCGAGTCGGAGCCACCCACGTCGGCACACGGCCCACCTCAATCGCCCATGTACCCACCCGGCGTTCCTGCCGCGCCTCAGTGGTCGTCACCTCCCCCGCCTCAGCACACCGCTTACGCACCGCCGTCGTCCTACCCACCTCAGGATCAATACGCCTACCCGCCCTCCACTCCTGGACAATACGGACCACCGCCTCCAACATCAGCCAGCAGCAACTACGGCTATCCACCTCAGGGTCCTCCTCCTGCCAGCCCATACTATCCCCCTGCTACCGGTTTCGCTGCGGTGCAGCATCAACCCCCTCCTGGTGGTCCATACCCACCGCCACCTGCAGGCTACGGCCCGCCTCCTCATGCTGGCGTTGCCCCCGAATCGCCCTTCAACTATCATGCCCCACCGCCACAGGCCGAGGGGTATTCGTACAGCTACGAATCGCATTCCCGCAAACGGCGGTCGGATGATCTCGACACTGCCCCGCGTAAGGCCCCACGAGCCAGTACGGAAGCTCCTCCGCCGCTCGAGCAGCAGCCACGAGGACAGGAGCCCCTCTGGCTTCCGCCTACGACAGAACGCCGGTCTTCCTTGGCCATTTCGGCGTTGCTCGGCTCGCCGCAACAGGTCCCGAGATCGAGACCGACCACCGCTGACGTCGCGGCCTCAGGCAACGGAGGAGGCTACGGACAGCCACCGGCCCCGGCGCCGGGAGCTAATTCGACGGGATACGCTTACTCTGCGCCTCCCTCGGTGGCAGGCAGTCAGGGTGTGCCGCCTGCATCTGGCGTCAATGGCCAGGGGTACGATCGCAAGCCTGACTTTGGGGCCATTGGCGGTATCGGCGGTGTGGGGGAGAACATGGAGCAGAAGGCCAAGGCACTGTTGAGCCAAGGTCGGTAGGGCGGGAGAGACATGAGCCGCATGTGCGCGTCGGACATCGCAGGACACCTTGACGGCGTTTCGGTGAATGCTGGACGTAACGAAGCGGCCTCGCGAGCAACATCTGGACTTTTTGCGGGGATGGGAAAGGAGCGAGATGTGTGTACAGATAATATCAACCTTGAAGGAATTGGAGCGTTGCTCGGACGCTGCGGACAGGCGGCGAGACCTGTGGACAGAAGACACGAAGAGAGCTGGATACGAGAGGCATGCCCACGAAGGCGGTGAGCAATTGAGGTGAAGTTGGCCGTCTGTACATCCTAAGGACGGCGTAAAGGCTTTGTGCAAAGTATATATCTATATCGTTCCGTGGCATCATATGCGGTATGCACGAGAACATGACAATATGACGCCGGAGCGCCCAGAAGTCCCACCACCCCGCGCGATGGGCATGTGCACCGCCATGCTGTTATCTATGCTTCACGCTGTTGCCGACGGGTCCTGACGAGCAGGCATACTTGGTGCTTGCAGGATGAGATCTGGGTCCATTTACGACCCGCTTACGAAGGTTACGATACTAATTGCAATTTGTCGATCCGACAGGAACGAGGCGGAACGGGATGGCACTGGAGGCGTGCGCGAGTGAGACCAGGCGACAAGGTTTCGAAAGCAGGTACGCGAGTGGCTGCGGCACGGAGCGGCCGTCTTCACCTGGCGGCGCGGGGCGCTGCTCGGTTAGCTTGGGCGGATCTGGCTCGAGTGTGGAAGCCTGCCATAGGACCGAGTGCTTGTTGGCTTGAAGATGCATTGACAGAAATCGCCGATGCGTGGACCAGTCTGCCGACATGACTGGTGTGGCTGCGTGACGCTGGAATCAAGGCTCGACTCGCTGAGATCGCGTGCCGACGCGTCACGGCGGGCACGCATTTGTGACGCTGATTCGCGCTGATCCCACTGATCGGCAGGAGCACACACATATACTGACTCTGCGCCCGACGGGCCTCGTCAGCGTTCATTGCGCATCAAACACACTCATGTCGTGTGTGCGAAGCATGTCTGCCTCGAGGCCGGTCCAAGCTGTTGTTTCGAATCGCACGGCCAGACCAGGTCACGCATAAAGCTAGCGGTGAGAACGACAACCGATCTGCTGCGCCCAACCTCATCACTCCTCTCGAGAGCACTACCCTTGCATCACACTAACAAGGTCTGCAGCGACTCCAAACCTGATCCCAAAGACTCAACTCTGAGCATCCGACAAAGCTGTCCACGCACGACCGACCCTCCCGCCGCACACCTCAAACCCCTCCCCCGCCGCCTTATGTCGCCGCCGCGCCCTTGCCGCTGACACCGTCCTCTGCCTCTCCGCCGGCCTACACGACACTCGCCGCACCTGTTCCGCGGCTCCCGGTGCTTCGGACCACTCTCCGCAAAGTCGCCAAGGCGGTCGAGTCGGCGACCAAAGTCGAGTGGGACAGCTCACTGCAGGGCAAGGGCAAGGCCAAGATGGCTCAACCGCCGAGAATGCTGCTGCTGGATGGAGGGGCTTCGGGAGGGGAGGCATTCGTCGCGTTGCCGACGACGTACGATGTGAGCTGGCTGATCGTCCCTCATGCGTCATGTCATGACGACACCCTCTGCATGGCGCTGACAGCGAACACTGACGGCAGAAAGCCGTCCAAGCAGCGACCGAGAAGTTCAGCATCCCGAAAGACACGCACATTGTCCGGCTCACGTGCAACGCCGCGGACATGCCGTACATCGGCGGCTACGCAGGCGCGTCAGAGATCTTCATGTGAGACTGCTTGGATTATGCCCCAATATCGCACCTCCCAGCTGACGGCAGAACCGACAACGACTCGTACCACTATGCTTGCGCGGGGAAGCACGTCGCGAAGCTCAATGTGCGGGTATACGACAAAAATGTGTGTCTCATTGCTGCCTCGGGCAAGGCGTGACAGGTGGGAGACGCCTTAGAAGGCGGGGCTGACGCTCATTGTAGCCTCCTGCACCTGCCGCGGGCGGAGGCGGAGGCGGTGCTGGTGCTGGCGGAGGCAAAGGGGGTGGTGTTGGAGGCGGTGGGGATGGAGGGGGAGGAGGAGGAGGAGGAGGAGGGAAGGGCGGAGAGGCGAAAGGTGGTGAGGGGAAGGCGGCCGATAAGGGCGGGGCAGGAGGTGCGTCATGAGACCAACCCGTCCCCGCCGTTGGAGGTCGCTGTTCCTACTCACATGGCGGGACCGGCGGCTCTTCGGAGAACCGACTCACGTGCAGGCGGAGGTCCAGCAGCCCCGAAAGGCGTCGACCTCACGATCGACTGCAAGAAGATCGACGGGAAGCAAGCGAGCTTGACCGGGACTTTCGCCGTGTGGGTTCCGCGGGCAGCACAGTTGAGCGCTCCCGCTGATGGGCAGAGACGGCTCGAAAGGCCCGCCAGCAGGAGGTGAGCCTCTCGCCGAGATGGCCGCTGATAGCAGAATACCTGGGGACTCTTTCTATTGCGGTCCGTACCTCTGCAGCTGGCTTGTCGAGCCTGGTAGCTGACACACAGGACAAGACCTTCAACCAGAAATTTGTCGGTCAGCAGCTCGGTCCAAATGAGGTGATCACGAAGTGTGAGCAGCAGTCCAGTACGCCACGGACAGAGGCCTGATCTGCAGTCGTTGTGCATGACAGGAACACCGCCAGGCTTGTCTTCCGACCTCGATCTGTGCGGCCCAAGGTGGACATACTGTACCCGGAAGAAAAGAGCGTGAGTTGAGTCACAGGACTGCGCTGTGGCCTGTTCGAGGTTTCAAAGCTAAATGCAGCTGGAGGTGTCCATGTCTGTCGCGGATTGGAGCGTCGTCACAGCCTATCCCATGACGAGCCTGCTTCCCGACAATGGAAGGCAGCGGCTTCGGTGGTTCTTGCGAGTCAAGCCGGGTGGTATCGTCGAGGACTTGTTGACCGGCACTGAGGCGTCGGGGCTGTTCGTGGAGCTCCTGTGCGTGTTGCAGACGAAGCCGAGACGAGGACGGCCAACGTGGGAGAATTGACAGTAGACCGAGCGCGAAACCTAGGCCGGACAAGTCGCCTGGTCCCGAAGATCCCCTTGTCCCTGGTGAGTTGACCCATGGAGTAGTTCAAGCTCACCCAAGCGTGGCCGGATGTACGCCCTTCTAACGCATGGTGCTTGCCACAGACCATCTTCGTCCCGCACATGGATCGAGTGCTGAGCATGTTGGGCTTACCGGTTGAGAGCCGAACGAACATGATCACGGCGTGGCTGCCCAGCGTTAGCCGGCACAAGAACATAGTAAGCGCTCAAGTGCAATGCATGCCGAAGCTCACCGCAGGCGTATCGGTGAGCGAGGCGCTGGATTGTGACTGGGAGCGGCCACTTACAAGTAGACTCCTCACACCCGAACAACTCGCCCCCTCCACGGCGCTCACGATCATACCGCCGCCTCAAGTTCTTCTCCGGGTCTTCGTGAGCTTGACACAGGCCCCTATCGCATGCACAGCAGCTCATGTACAGATCCTGTTCAGAGGGGTACCCGAGGGCGAGATGAAGGAATGGCAGAACCGCGGGGTCGTTCACGCCGAGATGGGGCTGGACTGGCGGACGGCGTGAGCTCAAACCTCCACTGGGATGCTGAGCTGACGGTAGGATCAAGTGGACGCCGGACATGCAGAACGAGGAGATGTTTAGGGTGATTGAATATGGGGCGATGTGAGTGGCGTGGGGCCAAAGAGGTGATGCTGATGTTAGGGAGGTTTTTGACTAGATGCCGGAAGCGGGCCGACATTCGTGGGGGTCGTATTTGTGTCGTGTGTATGATACAGGAGGATCTGTGCGGGGTATGTTGATGATGTATACCAATTCGTGTATCTAGAGTCGTCGGCAGGTCACTCACCACAGGCATGGCTGGCCTTGTGGTCTGAGCCGCGTTTCGAAGACGACTCGAATCCCTATACAAAGGTCCCATACGACCCGATCTGCGCGAGGCTCCGATAAATGCGTAGCAGAGATGGTCTAACTCTCATGCATGGGTACGATGAGTTGCGTGGTGCGGGCACGCCTGCCGCTTAGCTTTGGTGGGGGTGCCATCGGGCGAAGCAGACGCTCGCGATCATGTCATTCAGCCAGGCTCGACGAGGTCACATTCGAGCCCTGCATGCGTGCGTTATCATACAGACATATCAAAGTCTCATCTGGGGGCGGTAACTCCTATCAGGAGCGGACAGCAGAGGGAGACGAGAGGCGGAAGCTCACGCTCGGCTTTTGTGGCGAGCTGCCGGCACCCCAGGCGTTCGACAACCTCTTCCGCCGGGGCCTGCTAGACAATGCACGGGTGAGCCTCACTCCTTGCACGTGCGCGACGTGATACTGCAATGAATGCAGGCCCTTTTCCGTTCCTTAAGTGTAGCGCCTCCGCACGACTTACTTGACTCCAGCGTACGGCCCCAAATGCTCGTCGAAGTCCAGATCTTGGATGAACGTCGCCACTCGCACGGCCGTGCCGAGCACCGAGTCAAGTCCTCGTGCACATGCCTGCGTTTAGGAGCTGCCATCGTGAAAAGGGTCCCATCGGATGTACCTTGTTCTCTCGTCCTGCACATCGCTTGTATTGCGTGCCGTCTTGCGAGATGAACACTTCCCCGGCCGGATGGGAGTACAGCCACTCGCGGGGCGGTACATGCGGCACGTTGTCCGCGTAGTTGATCATCATGCCGAGGGACCCTCCGAGCTAGTATGACTCAGTCATTTACCGCGCCAGGCGCGTTCACGACTCACGCTCGCCTCGACGTAGTCTGCCCACTTGCTATTGCCCATCCGGGGCGTGCCGAACACTTTCACCGTGAATTGCAGCTGCGGGCGGCTGCGGGCGAGGTAGGCTCCCAGGATAGTCCCTAGAGCACCTCCTGGCATGTCAGCGCGCTTCTTCATGCCTCCCTTGCCCAACAAGAGATGCAAGGCGCGTGGACAAAGCAGCATCCCGTGAGATGCTCACCGAGTGAATGACCGACGGCCGTGACCTGCGAGCCCGCCATACTAGACACTGCGCTGTCAATCTCGTCCCTCATCCGCTCAAAAGCGCCGAGGAATCCGGCATGCAGCTGGATCCCCGACGCCTCGCTACCCGGGAACAATCCGTCCCGAGGCCGCACAAGCGGGAACTCGAGGTCGATAGCGACGGACTCGAGCGATGAAGTGTTGGTGCCCGATATGCCAATCACGCTTTCGGCGTCGGACAGCTGCGCCACGAACCCTGGGTGTCAGGTCCAAGCTCTCGCATGCCACTTGTCCCTGTACACTTCCGCAGAGGCGCAGGACCGACCGCCTCGTGAGCGGAGCACGCAATTCCAACTCACAGCGAGGTATGTATTCTCCATCACCGCCATGAATGACCCGCGAGGGCCTCGCGAGGCTGTCGCACGCGGCTGGAATGAGTTGCCTGGGCAGTAGGGGGAAGAGCACTAACGCCCGCAGTCCCAAGAGTCGAGGGTGTAGCCGGGACAGTACGCCGCCGAGGCATACCACGCCGGGTTTGTCCAAGCAGAGACTTGCTCAGCGGTTAGGAGTGTCGTGTCATCGCGCCTGACTGTCGCTGGGGCCGCGAGAGTGGTGCCCGCGAAGAGCAAGGCGAATATCGCCCACATCGAACGAATGTCAGAAAGCCATCCGCTGCATGGAATGGGTCTTGCTTATACACATCAACAATCTCATCATCTACAATCTGAGACAGAGGCTGACAATTCATCAAAGGACGTCAACAAGGCATCAGGGGGTCTAGCGCGGGTCAATGCTTGGGCAATTACGTCCTTCCGGCTAGCCACACGGCAGCTACGACATTATGCATGCGGGCGAGATGGGCCTCGCGAGTGTCTACCGGTGATGAAAGCAACTACGTCCTTCGGTACCTCACGCCTTGGTGCCGTTCTCGTACGCCGCCGTGTGGATGCTGACGGCCCGTCCGGACGGGTCCGACGAGACACCCCACTCCTGCTTCGGCACCCATCGGACGGCAGTACCCGCGGCCGCTTTTGACGGGAAGTGGCCCTCGAAGATCTCCCTGATCCAGTAGGCTTCCTTCGTGTCCGGCGTGCTCTCCGGCCATCGGGTCGCTCGGTCGGCGAATTGCTCGTCTGAGATCACAGCCGCGGCGTGCTCCTTCATGCCGTCGATCCACGAGTATCCGACACCGTCCGAGAACTGCTCCTTCTGTCGCCACAAGATCGAGTCCGGGAGGTACGCCTTGCCGTCTGGTGAGCAGTCGAACGCCTTTCGGATAATGTACTGCTGTCAGCGGCGATCAAGATCAAGCATGGCTCAGAGCTCACCTTCTCCATGATGGGTCGGCCCTCGGCATCGGTCTGCTGCTCGGCACCCTTGCTGAACATCTTGTACTTGGCGTCGACGTTCATCGCGACCTCCAAGAACTTTTTGTCCAGGAATGGCACACGTGCCTCCAATCCCCAAGCCATCGTCGACTTGTTGGCTCGCAAGCAGTCGGCGGTGTGCAAGTTCTTGACTCGCTTGACGCACTCCTCGTGGAAGTCCTTGGCGTTGGGCGCAGCGTGGAAGTAAAGGTAGCCTATAAGTCAGCGTGATGCTCGATCCGATCGGACCAAGAGGCTCACCTCCCAGGATCTCATCAGAGCCCTCTCCGCTGAGAACCATCTTGACACCCATAGCCTTGATCTTTCGGCTGAGGAGGTACATTGGCGTGGAGGCTCGGACCGTCGTGACGTCAAACGTTTCGAGGTGGTAGATGACCTCCGGGATGGCGTCGAGACCCTCCTGGACAGTGAAGTTGTACTCGTGGTGGACGGTTCCGAGGAAGTCGGCAGCCTTCTTGGCGGCAATCAAATCGGGCGCACCGGGCAGACCGATGGCGAACGAGTGCAATCGCGGCCATGAGGCGAGCAGCGTCTCCTCAGCTGGCTGTCAGCGTGGTCCAGCAACCGATGGGACGTTCACTTACGAGCTTCCCGGCCCTCGGCGAGAGCAGCTTTTCGCTCCGCCCTGATCTTCTCCTGCTCGTCCGCCATCTTGTCAGTCTCCCGTGCAGCGATGGAAGCGATCAGACTGCTGTCCAAACCACCGCTGAGCAAGACTCCGTAAGGCACCTCCGACATCAACCTCTTCTTCACGGCTCCCTCGAGCGTTGTTCTCAGCAGCTCGTAGTCGACGGGGTTGTGTGGCACGACACCCTTGTCCGAATCCCACCACGTCGGCTTGAAATATCGCTCGACCTGCTTCGTGTTGGAGTCGTAGAAGTGGCCGGGCGGGAACGCGATGAGGGTGTCGCACTCCTCGTGGATAGACTTCATCTCAGACGAGAAGAAGAGGGTGTCGGGGGCGGAGGAGTGGTAGCCCATGTACAGGGTGGTGATTCCGATGGGGTCTCGGGCGGCAATGAGTCGGGAAGGGGTGACGGACGTGTCGAGCAGGACAAACGAGAACATTCCGTCGAGCATGTTGCAGAGGCCGGTTCCGTGCTCCTTGTACTGGCATGAGTATTGGCGCGAGGACGGCGTCCATCGCTACACGCACCAGGTGCATGATCACCTCGCAGTCGGAATGTGTCTTGAACGTCGCGGGGTTCTTGAGCGACTTTCGGAGGTCAAGGTGGTTGTAGATCTCGCCGTTGACGGCGAGGATGATGGTCTCATCGTCGTTGACGAGCGGCTGGGCACCAGTGTCTGCTTCTCAGCTTGATCCCCTATACTAGTGGCGTTCGACTCACCGACACCGACAATGGCGAGTCGCTCGTGGACAAGGACCGTGTCCTTGGCCATGTAACATCCCGACCAATCCGGACCCCGGTGTCGCTGGAGCTTTGACAGAGCAATAGCTCGCGGTCGGAATGAGGCGAGGTCGCCTTGGCGGTTGTAGCAGCAGAAGATACCGCACATGATGGATAGAGTGTGGTGTTGTTGGTGGTGGGTGATGAATGAGACGGCGCCAAGTCGAGCCGACTTTTTCGAATAGTTGTACTCGACTAGCTGGTGCGCGTTATCGGACCGTTGCAGGGATTTACACCGTCTCTCGACTCGGCTCTGTCGCGCTTGACCGTCAATGGCCCTGGGCCAGATGGGCGGCAAATCTCGGTCGGATACACCGAAAATCGCACAGCGGTCGCGGGATCAGATCTCGATTGCCACTCTCTCGGCCAATTACATTGAGCGCGTCGAGTAACCGCACCCAGCTCGCTCGGTTGTGCCAGAGGGATCATCGTGGGAAAGTCAGCCTGGCGGTCTGTGCGCGACTGCCTTCGACAACGCCAAGCGGCGTACAGCGAGTAGGTAGAAGACGTTGCACGCGCGTGACAACGCTGTCAACGAGGGTTGCTGGGTTGGTTCCAACTCGCTACGGCTCCTTCTTACAGGCCCGGATGCATGCACGGTAGATCGTCACTACCATGTCGCACGATGCAGAACAACGCGGCTATGCACTGAGATGATTCAAGTCCGCGCGAACTGATGACGCTTTGATGGCCATCATTTGCTCGGTCGCCGTTGCCGCCGCTCACCCTGTCGGGACTGACCGATCAACAATCCTCTTCTGAAACCGTCAACATTACACACCCGCACTGTAGCCACATTTTCGCTCCCGTGTAACCTTCGACTCGCTTGCTTGATCCGACTGTGTAGCCTCTAACTTGCTGTATTGACACGTTAGGCATCAAAGGAACACCGACATCAGGACGTGAACATAGGGGACCAGTTTATCGTTTCATCCTCGCCCGCATCGCCTGGATACCCTAACAACATACTGCGAGGCGGCGTCGCGGCCACGCCCAGCTTTCCCTTACCTGCTCGATTGAACTATCGCCAAACACACTCGCCCGGTCACATCCAAACAGTCATCTGCATCTGGTCGATCCCCGCCCCGCGCAAAGACCGCCCGCACGGCATGAAGTCGCTGTTCTCTCGATTGCGGCATAACAAGGAGATCAAGAAGAACAGTTCGAGCCAACGACCGTCATCGCCTCGATCGGACTCCAATGACGATGCGCTTCGTCCCGGCTCGCACCGAGCATCATCGTATACTGCAGACCGACCACACACGCCCATAGCTGCCTTTCACTCCCAATCCTCGTCCGGCTCGAGCGACTCTTTACGTCCGCACTCGATCGCCGGTGATGTAATCTACGAGGACGAGACGATACGAGCTAGGACTCTCGGCGGGGAGAATGCTGGCGTTAAGAAGGTCACTTTCAGATCCCCCGCTCCAACACCAGCGACGTCGCTTGTCTTAGAGGAGATGCCAATGTACGACACCGAGGCGGAAGTAGCGCGAGGAAGCTCGCAAACAGGCCCCGGCTCTTCTATACGGCCAGCTGTAAACCATCAACTCCCTCGACCCCCGTCAGCGTCGTCTCGATCAGCTTCTCGCCAATCCTTCCCGAACGCTCCTAAATCAATCATCACTCGGAAACCCTCCTTGCCTGGCTCGAGCCAACCTTCGATGAGCCCTACAAAGTCTATGCTCTCGCCGACACCATCCGAGCAGAGCCTGGCAGGGATGAGCACGCGGAGTTACTTGCCGCCGCCGAACAGCTGGAGCGAGATGGCGGAGGATGATCTGATAGCCAACTTGGGACCGAGAGAACGCACACGGCAAGAAGTGCTATGGGAGATCGTCAGCAGCGAGGAACGGTGCGTGAGAATCAGGACCTTGATCGACACGGCTGATTTGCAGATACGTTCAAGAGTTGATCAAGCTCAACGAGACGTTCGCGCTCACCCTGCTACCTCCATCAGCCCGCTCGCACTCGCTCGAACTTTTCGATCCCGCCAACATCCTCTCACGCACGCTCTCACCTGCTTTGTCCGCCCAATCCCCTCTGTCCACCGCCGAGTCTTTCGAACACCTACCTATCGCGGCTCAGTACTCGCATCTGCCAGCCCCGGCGGCCACAGGACATCCCCGGATGGAGGCATATCAATCTCTTACAAACGGCCGGCCGGGCGAGCTCAGTCGAAGCGACAACACCGGAATTGTCAACGGAGCTGGGCCACGATCACATCGATCACTCCCTCCGCCAAGACGTGATGCAGGAAGTGGATCGTCCAATGCCAGCAGGATGTCATATCACCCAAGCGGGAAGGCCAAAGGACACGACACCCGCGCAGCGTCAGGCAACTCAGTGTCGAGCGTCAAAAGTGCGGAGGCGACTCTTCCGGAGGCCTTGGAAAAGGTCATGACAGTTCTGGCGGGAGGGATCCTGGAAGGCCATATCAAGCTTGCCGCGGCGCTGCGTAAGCGATACGAGAACCAATATCCTCTCGTCAGGTCTCTGGCGGATGTCTTCACCGCACACGTAAGATGCGCAGGCGCTGCAATTTTCAAGATGCTTACCCCAGTCGTACATTCTACGCGAATACGCTACATACGTGCTTCACCTGGAGGAAGCGCTCGAACAGGTCGAGCATGCCCTCGCGACGTTCACCTCGCAGCCGAACAAGCGGGCATCGCGTAGACTGGACGAAACGGATCTCGGCAGACTGGGCAAAATTCTCTACTCGTTAGAAGAGCTGGCAGCGGACCGGGGCGAGTCCGGCTTGCAGATCTCGCTGTCGAAGCCTTTTCAACGGTTGCTCAAATACCCTTTGCTGTTCCAAAACCTGCTGTTCAACACGGACCCGAGTTTGAAAGAGTATGAGGCGACGTTAGCGATGGTAGACGATGTCGAGGAGATCGTGCGGACGATCGAGGATGAGAAGGCGACGAATGAGGAGAGGGTAAAGACGCGCGATGTCTGGGCACGGATCGAGGGATTGGACCGGGAGAAGACGCTCATGGCACCCAAGCCAAACCGCTTGCTGGTCTCCGAGGTGCAGATGGACATGTCTGAGACGGATATCAAGGCTCTGAAGGAGGCGTCGACTAGGCAGAAGAAGTCTTTCAGGCGGTTGAGCGATATATTGAAAGGAGGAGAGACGGCCGATCTTTGGGTGGTGTGAGTCATGGGCTCAAGTGAACGCTAAGCTAATGCTAGCCGCTTCTCCGACGTGTCGCTCTTATGTGAACGCACGGGCATGACAAACATGCCGCTGTCGAATTATAAAGCCGGGAAAAGAGACTCTATGTCCGAGACGAGTGGGAGGAGCCGGCACA
Source organism: Papiliotrema flavescens NRRL Y-50378 (assembly GCA_000442785.1). Classification (NCBI taxonomy): domain Eukaryota; kingdom Fungi; phylum Basidiomycota; class Tremellomycetes; order Tremellales; family Rhynchogastremaceae; genus Papiliotrema; species Papiliotrema flavescens. Next base: position 15,004 of record CAUG01000336.1, read on the forward strand.
GTACTACTGGGCGCAGAACGCATTCGATCAAGGCGAGGAACCTTTACCGGGTGAGTGAAAGACGATGGGAACTGTCACTAAAAGCGCTTACGGCTAGTTCGTCAAGATCCACGAGTGGCATCTCAGACCAAAGACGGGGAGTACCGAGGCACTGTGCGTCGATTCCACCTTTCCATGCTGAAGACAATAACTGAAATCGCAGGCTTAGTATGGAGGAGTAAGCTCGTTGTGACTGAAAGCTTGCTGTAAGCTAATCTTAGTATCTCGCGTGCACGTTCTGGGCCGCCGCCCCACGAGAAGCAGTCAGTTCAAGAGAGCAAGACGACGCCTTCGCCCGGCCCGTCATCGAACGCAGGGTCGCCTCAAAAACCACACACAGTCCCCTTGAAGGGGGACGGTGGGGGCTCGCCAGCGAAGTCGATCACCCGCAGAAAAGGCGACAGCGACACCGAGACAATGGCGTCCGACAGGCTCTCAGTCATGTCGTTCGCGTTCAAGGGAGCTGAACAGGTCAAGCCTGCACCGAAGCGCACTCGGCCGGTCGACCAAATGCCTGTCGCGGGCGCTGCCGCTGCCGGACCACCTGCTCGCACCTTTGCCAAGTCGAGCGGGCCAGCGGTATATCCCCAGCGTCGATCTACCGGCCCTCACATGTCTGGTAACGCAGCCAACGCGAAATTTGCGCACCGTCTCCGACCGCACGATGCTGAGCATGAGAACAATGGCGAGACTACGGTCCGTCCTATTTCTCGCACGCGGCAGTCGCTTCCGCCCTCGATGGCGCAGGCGACCAAGCCAGGCCGGGCTTCGCCCGTGCTCTCTCCGACGGATCGGAACGCCGCAAGACCACCTTGGAATTCTTCCACCGCACCGGCGTCAAAGCTGAAGTCCAATCCGCCATCCATTGCTCCATCGACGAGGGAGTCGGTTCGGGGCGTAAGAGGCATCGACACGTCAGTCACGGGCACAGGTCGGCGTGTTGTACCGAAAGCAGTGACTGCTGTCAAAACGGCTGACGGGGTTGAGAGCAGGCCTCAATCCGGCGCTGCTACGGGTACGGGTACGAAGGGTGTACGGCCAAGCACGAGTACCGATCCAGGCGTGGCAGGGATGTGGAACACGTATAGGGAGGGAGGAGCGACGGGGACGCCGAGGAAGGTGCCGCCAAGGCATTTGGGCGGGCGGATTTGAATCTAACGACGCGCAAAGACGACGAAAGTCTATAGATGCTAAGACCAAAAACAGAGCGCCCCCATAATGCCACAACGTGTATCATAGGGCGATCAGACGAGGCATGCATGATGATAGTATTTCCAGTCGTCCAGATCATCGATAATCGAGGTCATTATGGATCGTACAGCGTGTCGTGGCATACAAAAAGGTCTTTGGGGATCGGCCATGCGAAGCTAACGCTGGAATGGATGTCTCACGAGCGCATCGTACAGCTCGTCGTCCAGCTTGTCTGTGAGCGCGACGATGATCTCGATGATTCTCCTTGCTTGTAAGGGAGGGAAGTTGCGCAGGACTTTCATGGGCCTGATGCGTCAGGACCACGGCTGTATCAACGCTTGCGGCGGGCTTACGAGGGGTGGTTCAGCAAATGATCGTCGATGAGTAATAGCTGCGCTACCACACAGATGATGTTCAGATGGACGCCGCAGGTGAGGAGGAAGCTGGGATCATCAGCAAGGTTCACTGGAGCGTGCAGCGCGCCCCGGACCCGGACTCACTCCCACAGCTTCAAGACTTCATCGAGCGGGGGCGTGCAGGCGCAGAGGGTCAAGACGGCTAATTGTCAGCCGTGTGCATGCGGACAGAGAAAGGGGGAGGACTCACAGGGAAAGGCGTAAATCTCCGCAGAGAGATTCTTGCTCCGGAGGTGGTCGTAGAGGGGTTTGTGCATCCTCTCCAAGCATTTGTCCATGAGCTGCGGTCAGCACCGTCGCGAGGATGAACGATTGCGTCTCACTTCGAGGCCGCTGTGCACCCCTACCAACGTGGGCTGGACGTAGAGCGGACAGCACTTCTCGATGAAAGCCGAGAAGCACGCGAATGCCTCGATCTCCGTCGGCATCGCGTACAGGAACGGCGCGGCGAGAACATTCATGCCTGCTCGTCAGTGTGGTCATCGGCGCAATGTCACCCACCTTGCACGTAGGTGAAAGGCAGCCCGTGTCCATTCCGATTGCGGTCTACCATCTCAGCGGAGAGCCAGCCGATTGAGCAGATAATGCGCACCCTCGTTCTTCCACACGAACGCGTCCAGGAGTCTGATGAGCATCTCCTCGTTCACCTTGCCCTTGAACTGCTTGTCCGTCGCGAGGGTACGGAACGTATCGTTCCTGACTGATTGGTTCAGCATATGCCCGGGCTGCGGAATCACGACGAACCGAGACTCACTCTTCGAGCTGACGGCGGACGGGCCTCGCGAGACATACGACAAGTAATCTTGCACCCCTAGATCCTCCACGCCCAGCACCAGCTTCCACAACTTGGGTCGCAGGGATGGTCTGCCTGGCTTTCCATCAGCTTGGTACAAGAGCGAGCTCACCAAGTTGTTCGGGGTTGCACGCACAATATCGGGAAGCCCGTCCTGGACCAGCTTCTTGGCGAGCCTGTCCTGGTCGTCCCATATCTTCGAGACTGGGCGCAAGCGATCCGCACGGGGGTACAACAGCTTGTACATCGAATCATAGCGGCGTTCCTCGTAGAGACGTTGCTGTTCCGGGTCAACCTCTTCGTCCATGTCCGCCGGGGCGTGCCGGCTTCGATGTGATGAAGACGCAGAGGACTTTGGGTCGTCGCGGCGCTCGTGGGCCATTGCGCAGGCGTCGGATGCGTCGCAAAACGTTGTACCGTCCGTCCAAAAGGGCTCTGACCAGTCCTCTGGCTCACTGGCGAGGGCACGATCAGATCGCGAAGGGCTGTGAGTCGGGTGACGGTGTTGTGCCAAGATGAAACGCGACTGAATGGCCCGATTTGTTGACAATTCAGTCCGGCTCATTTTGACCTTCACCATACGTTGACCCTCCCACACAACGGGAACCACACGTACATGGCCCGCGTCTTCGCTGCACCCACCAGGAGATGATCTAGAGGAGAGATGCTCAGCGAGGAGCTTTCCACTGACATGGCGAGTTATCTGGCCGATGTTCTGGCTCTCTTACCGCTCTCCGACCAGCTCCTGACCTGCAGGACAGGATCACTCAACTTCAAGATGCGATACTTGACGTGCGTTCGCCGACGTGCTGTGGCCGATGGCATCCAGGCGGAAGTCAGAGTTCTCCAGAGCACGGCTGACCCGCAGCTCCTGACGTTGTCGCACACGTCAATCGACTATATCACCAAGCGCACCCAATTCGAACAGACCTCGCATGCGATTCCCACCACCCTCATCTCCAACAAAGCAGCCCCAAAGGCCGAATACCAGAGTGAGTGAGATCAATCTTCCGTTTGTCCACATCTCCGGACCAGCACTTTCAACCCCGCTACATTGCACACGACTGACCACAGATGCCATACAGACCTTCGCGGCGGACATCGTGAAGCGCTCAAAGGACATCGAGCTGCTCATTGCTGCTCTCCCGAGAGTGACCGACAGCGCCGATAGGGTGAGCTGCCTCGGGCATAGTGGAGTTTACAAGCTCATGGCCAGATCAAACGAATCGACGAGCTGCAAACCGAGCTGCAAGACGCGAATGTTGAGTATAAGGAGGCCCTGGCCCAGGCTGGTCAGCTCTCGGCGTAATGGAGGAAGCGCAAGCTGACGGGCAGAGGCGCTCATGAATGAGCTCGAGGGAGCATTGGGCTCAGTACTGGGATATGACGCGGCAAAGGATACCGACGAGGAGGAAGGAATGAGTGAGAAGTTGCAAACGACCAAGATAGATCAGTAGAGAGCAGTTCGAGAACAGCAAGCATCTCGTTCACCTAGCATCTCTCCCCTTTCACCACTTACAACCCGCATCGTGGTCACGGGACAGTGTATCACGTAACAGCGTAATCCGTACAAAACATGGAGCGCCTTCCGCACATTGCGCAATCTATGTTTATCGCCACGGTACAAAGTCCACCGCTTTGAGCATCAAATGTTGAACATCTTGCCGTCGCAATTGGCCGACCCGCTATATGTCAGCACCGTCACAAGCCGCATTCTGTGACGCACCAGAAGCACCGATTCTTCATCCTTTGGGTCTCGTTAGGCATATTGATCGTCCGAGTCGTTACGTGTGCAGCGGTGGAAGTCTTCGACTGCCGCTTCTTCCCCTTCTTCGTTTCCACCAAGACGTCTTGGTCGTTCTCATCCTGAATGTCAGGGAGCGCACGGAGGGCTGCCGTGACGCATGAACATACTGGTGTTCCTTTATATGATATACAAAGTTCCTCTTTCGCTCGAATATCCCGCCGTGCAAAGATCACCATCCTGATCATAAGCTGGCGGCCAGGAGAGCTATCGCATAACGCACAAAGGACGTTCCGGGTGGAAGTCCTGTCGTGAGCGTTCCATCCGCAGGGAGGTCAACTTAGCTCACCTTGACATACGCCTGCGTCGTCTCAAGGTTTGGGTCGCACGAGTGGTTCTGCTCGTCAGCTTCGTTCACCTGTCGGCATCCAGCTTACAAAAAATCGGGTCACGTTCTGCAAATTGTGAGCTCTAACCTTCACGCTCAAACAGCCTCTGCCTGACTCACTCCGTAATGGAAGGCATCGACTGACATCAGCGTTGCCCCGCCCAGAACAAATACTCACCGCTGTAAGCGTTGTACAAACCAGCTGCCCCATGCGTCCCCGAGATCCGCCTCGCGCGCTCAGATGCAGCCTCCGCCGTCTCGGCCAACCTCGGATCGACTTTGCGTAGGCCCTTCGGAGGGTTGCTGATCTGCCAGCCGTCCAGGTCGAAGATGTAACTGGGCGTCGGCCTCGCGCAGGTCGACATAGGTCTCACTTACGTTCGGCCGATCTCGGTATACAGCTGTCCCCGCAGCTCGCTGCATTCCTCCGATATCAATTCGCCGGCGTACACGCCGATGAAGGTTCCTTTCGGGATCTTGACAGCTGCGCGGATACCCCATCCCTTCTGACGCTGCTTATCAGCGCTGTTGCCCTGTCATCAACGTAGTCGCCACGTGCCGTCTTGATGAGCTCGATCTTGGTTTCCTTCGCGCGGCCTCTCTGAATGACCTATTGATCAGCGCGGGCTCCGGACCGCGACACGAACGTACCCTGTTCATACAGCTGGGTGGGCATCCACACGTCTCCGAGCACTCCCAAATCGGCGTCGTCATATTCTTGACCGTCCCATCACTGACATGTCAGCTTCCTACCCAAAATCATATTGGCGCTTACGGATTGTACGCAAAGCCCCGCAAGTTTTCCAGCCCGTAGAAGTACAGCTGTTGTCTCCGCAAACACGAGCACGTCTTCGACTTCTCATCGCAGGGTCCCTCGCACCCGCATCCCAGACCTTTCTCCGGATCAGGCACATCCGGGCCGTAAAGCATGTCGTTCGAGTACTCGAACTCGAGCTCGGGCGGAACGCCTTCGCTATCCACCTCATTGTGTATCGGTATTTCACTCGAGTCCGGCTCTTTGGAGTGGAAATAACTTGAGACGATCATGCGGTGCAGAGCGGGCTTCTTCGACAGGTTCTCGTACAGCGCATTCCACTCATCAACGACGGTACTGTCGAAGTGACGCCTCGCTTCGCCGCGTCGGTCTGGGGGCGGGATCTGAGTGACGTCGTATAGGTGTTTATGATTTAAGTCTCGCTCGACGTCGGTCATACTCGCCGAGGACGGGTGCGAATCCGCGTCGGTGTCCAGCAGGATCTCGACATCGGACGCACCATCTTCCTCCACGATCCGACGCCATTCTGCTCGTGATGCTCGAGTCGCCTCGTCGTCAACCACGATCGCTTTAAGCGCAGGCGCCGGTTTTGCCTCGGTTCTTGCCGGTTCAGAGATGGCGCCCTGAGCGCCTGAGCCCGGAGCGTTCGCTTTCGTTGCCTGCGCCTTTCTCTTCGAACGAAGATACTCCAACGCGGTCATCCCCTCCGGTCTAGCGGATCTGAAAGCCGGCACAGATCGGTTGAACTCTTCGAGCGTCACCTCCTGGATCGATGAGCCAGTGCTGAGCGCGGGCGAAACCAGACGCGTGGCGCTGCGATTAGCGAGCATCATGCCGGCAACTCCGTCCTGCATGTCCTCGACCTCCGTCTTCACCGTGTCGACTCCTCCATCTTGGCGTGAAGTAGCTGAATGTCCTGGACTAAGAGCGAGGGGGTCCGTATCACCCTTTCGGTTGTGCGACACATCAAGTTCGGGCTGATCCACGACGATCGGATCGTTTGGCAGTGATGTCTCTTCCGACCGGGCAGCGTCGGACCGCAAGGCAAGCAGATCATCGGAGTCATCGTCGCCGACGGACAATGACATCACTGGATCATGCTTGTCTTCGCGAAGGCCTCCTTGTAGCATGTCTCGCGGGGCATCAGTCTTTCTCGCCTCCGTAGGGACAACGCCCGGCTGGTCGAGGTCCATACCGCCCCCGTCATCTACGCCGAGTTGTACGGACGAGGCCTCGGCCTCATTCGGCGCTACTGAGGGTAACGCAGGTTCGAGCATAAGGGGATCATCGCCTGGCGATGATCGTCCGCCCGTCTGTGATTGTGTTGTCGGCCGAGCATTTCCGATAGCCGACCCAGCAGGGGTCGATTCTCCCAAAGTTGATAAGGCTGGAGCCGGCTCGGCAGGGATGGCCAGATGAAGGTTCGGCGAGCTGACGACCCATCGAGGTCTGTTGGGAGCTGGGTGGTGCACGGGCGCAATAGGCGCTTCGACAGGCGGCGCGATCGTGAGTGCCGGGACAGGGACTGCAGGGCTGGGCGAAACGATTCGGCGACTTTTGCTGGGTTTACGTGCCGCGACGTCCTCCTCCTCGGCGTCAGAACTGCGGCGTGGTGATGTGGCCTGGCGCTTCAAGTGTCTCGAGGGTGCAGCGGTCTGGGCAGGAATGAGGGGAATGGCATTCCCCCATGTGCCAGGCGCTGGCAGCGAGTTGTCGGGAGGAGCAGAAGTCGATGTAGAGGCCGAGTCAACGATCGGCAGTTTGGGAGATTTGTGCGCCTCTCGGTCAGGCTCTTCCACGTTTGCCGGGGACTCGGGGCGCAGTGGTGCCGCCGACGGATGTGCTTTTAGTCGAGGAGGCGAGCTTGGTGGGGGCGATCCGGCCAACGAAGGCGTTTCCGAAGCTCGTAGAAATAGAGGGTTTGCTTGTGGTATGGTCCCGTGTGCAACTCCCGCTGATGGGGTGGAGCTGGTTGACCCTATTGCCGAGGTGGGCGGTGGCATCGTGACCGAGGGTCTTGGCGGGCGCATTATGGACGGAGGGGTAACCTGCTCGGCACGGTCGGTCGGAGGTGGCATTGCTAGCTGAGGCAGAAGTGGGGTCGGGTTACACCATGACCCCGCGGGCGCCGCGAACTGGGTTGTTGTAGGCATGGAAGGATTTTGTAGCGTCGCCGTTAGCGCCTCAGAGCTCGAAGCGGAGATGGGGTCGAACGCGGGGACTTCGTGCTCGACATGCTCAGGAGGATTGGCGGGGTTCTCGTCATGATGCGGCAGAGATAGCGGCAGGTTCGAAGGGGTGAGCTCACCGGATCTGGGAGCAGATGGAACAGGCACTGGCGGCGCATCGATTTTCTCGGGCGAGCGAGACGCGCTCTGACGAGCCTGAGTGGCCCACGTCGGTCTTGATGCGTGTGGCGATGACGGGAGCGAGAGAGGCGGTTCTTCCGGCTCGTGGAGGTCAATCGCTACGCCCTCCGGGGGCGGTCGCGACTTCGACTTTGATTTGCGTTGCCTAACGGACGCAGTCGAGCCATCCCCCACACGCGAAACGCTGCGGGTTGGGAAGGGGGCTTGGATGAGAGGTGCCGGATTCTCCCATGAGCCAAGTGGTGGTCCTGCATCGACGGATTGAGTCGGCTGGGCGAGTCGGGTCTCACCTCGTACCCTGGACTTGCGCCTGACTTGTGACGCTGGGGCTGGATCCCGCATCTCGATCTCTGAATCGTCGGTCCCTGGCCTTTCAGCAGCCCCGACCGGGCGCCCAACTCGCGAGAGCGGCCGGTCCCTAGACGTGTTTGCCGCTCGAGTGCGGTCGGGCGAGTCAGAGCGAGACGCCGTCGTATTGGCCTCATGGGAGGCGCTTCGAGCGTCATTTCGGTAAGCGGTGGTAGAGGGACCGGGACCGGCTCGAGGTGTCGAAGTTTGTGGGCGATTTGACGAGCTCGGAGGCTTGCTTTCGCGCTGGGATAAGGAGCTCGTTTTGGGCTGTGCGAACGTTGACGCCTCATCATCGGAATCGAGGGTCAGGTCGATTGCTGTATCTCAGCCCGCTTCAATGCCCGCGTGGGATTCCGACACATAAACGCACGCTGCGAGCTGTACTTGTTTTGGCTGCTGTTCAGCCGAGAGCTCTTCCTCGGCGTGAAGCCAGAGACTGTTCCGTGAGCTTTTCATCATGCCTTTTGCGCCGAGGACGTACCGGACCCGAAGGACCTCTTGACCGGCGACTGGGAAAGGCTCTTTGACTTGGCGCGTTCTTTCCGTCAGCAGGTCGCGGGCCGCTTGTGGTATCACCGCTCACGTTCTTGACTGGATCGAGCTATCGCGTCCGACGCAACAGCTCCCAAATCTGGACGATCGTCATCTGACGACGAGTCATCGATCACTATAGGTCCGTTGCCACGGGAAGAGCCAGTGCCTGGATGTTAAGACGCGTCGAGCAGGCTCATGAGCTGCGTGACGTACCCGAAGCAGACCCACGGGCGGCAGGGGTGGGCGCCATGTCGTTCGCAAGGGCAACGAGCCTATGCCCAGCAGGGCACCAAGATCACCGTCGGATGGTTTGGCTTGATTTGCAGCTTGCAGCTTGTCAAGATGGAGCAAGGTGAAGGTCGGGTGACAGGATAGCCCGGAGACGATTACCGGCGGGAAATATTCAACCGCCCGGGTCCACCTTCATCTTTCACTTCCGACATTCATCAACTAGAGTACAATTCGCCTGTGAGCGCCGTCAACATGGGCAAAAAGCAGGATAAAAAGCCAGGAGGGGTGGTATCTATCCCTAACATGCCGCAGAAGGAGTTGTACCAGCGGGTCAACTTTGCGATCCAAGCCTCGACGTACCTGCACACCCTGGGTATCGCACCTCAAGCTGGCTCGAGTGATCGCAAGGGAAAACGGAGGGCGTATAACATGGAGCCCTCAGACGATCTCGAGCTAGACTCAGTGGAGCAGAAGAGTATATCGAGGTCTGGACTGGACTGCTCGGTGCTCGCGAAAGGGGGCATGAAGATCACAAAGAAGATGGTTGCGCATACTCAGCTCAAATTGTGAGCTGCGATGGCAACTGCTCCAACCGAAGCTAACGGCTAGGGATCCCTCACTCAAGCGTAGCATGTGCAGAAGATGCGGGACATATCTCATACCTGGCTTGACAAGTCGGATACGGAATCGATGTGAGTTGAGCTGCTGGAACATGGCTAATCGGCTCTGACTGATGGCAGCGAACGGACGGACGATCAACGTGATCAACACGACATGTCTCGAATGCGACAATACGCTGGCGACTCCTGCTCCTCCTACGACGCTGGGAAATCCTGCTCTAGATGGTCCGAAGCGAAGACGGCGGAGGGAAAGGATCTCGGCCAGGAGCAAGGTCGCCTTTCACGAGCGCGAAAAGGCTGGAAACGACGGAAGTGGCCATGTCTTATGGTCGAACGACCAGAGGGTGGACCAGTGGGGTCAGGCCGCGGAGACGACGCAGGAAATACCTCCGGATCCTGTGCCTGCAGTTGTGCTTGCCGAGTCACGAATCGCAGACGACGGAGACGACGAAGAGGCCCAATTCTCCATGTCATGATATGAGCATTTGGTCCTGTCCACCGAAACCCAACAGCGACCGTCATGCTACGCTTCCTCCCTTCGCACACTCACAAGACTGTCACAGCACCTGGCTCACAGCGCCGACTCAGCTGCTGACTCAACGCATGATAACCCCCCGATCGGCGCAACACGCATCCAGGAGAGGCCGCCTTACGACCTCTCATGGCGGCAGGTGCAGCTCCCACAAGGACACAAGAAACACCCCAAGCCGTAACCGCAACAGAAGTATCGATTCCACCACGCAGGACGACCGTTCTTGCTCGCGTCCCCGGGGTACCACGCCTCGTACTTGCTCAGTGTGGGGGCCGCACTAGGATTAGCGGCTTGCATAATACGCGCCACCTTCTGACGACTTACGGGACCTCCTGCGCTGTGTCGACCGCAGTGGAAGAGCTCGCGGCCGAGGCAGATGAAGTCGCTCCACTCTGCTGGACAGACATCTCTGCGTGCTTGGCTGGCGGGCTGCGGACGTAGTCGGGCGGAGGAGACATGCTGCTTGTCAACAAGGACCCGTGTGCGGTGGTTCAAAGAACCTACATGCCAGTCGGGCTCGCAGCTTGGGGGGTTGCTTTCGTGTCCATTCTGGGCGGCGAGATTGGTCGTAGTGGTGTTGTCGCAGAAGTCAACGAGATAGACCTGTGGGTACTGTCAGGGTGCTCTGCGTTGGTCGTCAAATATAGGGCAGATCGCAGACGTAGTTTGGTCGCGCGAGAAGATCTCGCACTGGAGCTGTAGGGGTCTTCGCTTTCTCCTCGATGCTACTTGCCCCCTGAAGAGCGCTGCTCCCCCCAGCCATGCGTCGTCGACTTCACTCCTTTTACATGAGCGCGTCACGCGAATCAGGCCAAGGCGTCAAAGGAGCGATGCGCAAAGGATCCTCGTGTCGCGTGAGCTTGCCCGACAGGAGCGCTGAATACTGACACTGCGCCACATGCCTTACGATGACAACGGTCTCTTGATCCATGATGCGTTGGATGCACATGCATCGTCAGGTCATTCGTACGGCGTTACAACATCAACTCCGTCACAGTCCGCGCCCCGCGAGCTCATTTTCGCCCGAGGCATTCCCTGATATCCCGCCTGAGGAAGTACCCAATCAGCCCAAAGATGAGAACCAACCCGATGATCGTGCCGATGACGATACCCGCTATAGCGCCCTTGGACAAGCCCGTCTTGCACGGCAGAGCGGGGTCGCACGGCTGGCCCGAGGGGATCGAATACGTCCCCGCCTGGACCTGGACATAGTACGGGTCGGACGCGTTGCTCAGCAGCTGCGCGTCAGCTGCGTGGTTAGTCGGCCATCGAGGGGCCTCACCTGCATAGCCGCCAGCGTCGGGACCATCGCATTGTAATCCAGCGCGATCTCGGTCTGGATCCAGTCATCGCGCCAGTCCCAGAATCGGTCGTTGGCCAGCGGTCCGCCCACCATCGCGCCGTACAACACGTGCTCGTTCACGGGCGGATCGTTTCGTACGTTGTTGATGTTGTCCCCGCCCGACGCTGGCGCCGAGTGGGGGTTCTGCGGCGAGTTGGGGTGCGAGCCGACGAGGTAGACGGCTGCAGTTGAGCGATGCAGCTCGAACAGATGACAGGAGACTCACCATTCATAGGGTTTTTGCCCAGCATGTAGTCGATCTGACCTTGCGCAAAGTTCTGACATCAGCTTCCGCTTTCTTGAGGATAGATGTCGAACGGCTCACTCTGTAAGAGGTCTGCTTGTCGCTTGTCGACGCCATCGGTGCGTATTTGAGCAGCAGCGTCGCTGCGGCCATGGCGGGGTTGAGCGACGCATAATCCGAGTCACCATCCCAGTAGATCAGGCCGCCTACTGTAAGCGCACAGCCCGTCATCATGACGGCCACATCGACTCACCGCTCGTCATACGCGCCTTGGCCATTGTCCCGCCGAGCATCCTGTCAAAGTACGCCTCGGCTTCAGTTTGCCATCCCGTGACATTCACATCCAGTCCCGCGCCAAGCGCCAGGCCCGGGCGGGCAACCGACACCTCGGCAAACATCACATACAGCGCAGGAGCCCGAGAGTCCCAGTTCCATGGCCTGTTGATCCCGGTGAGGCGGTACGTCGTGTAGTGCTGGTGGGCAGCGGCATAGTACGTGCTGTCGTTTGTGGCGAGTGCGAGGGACAGCGCTGCCATAGCCAGCGACTCGCCCCACCCTGACGAGCCGTAAGCGCTCGCTACGGCTGGGACCGAGTCCGCAAAGGTCGCCATGGGCGTGGTCTCGTTGGCGGTGTTGTACAATGTGACGGCATGTTGTAGCAGAGCTGTCGAGTACGTCGCGTTGGCGAGAGATGGCGAGGTGGGCGGCGAGGATGAGCTAGTCGCATTAAAGGTTGTGTTCGGGGAGTAGAGGAACGACGCCATGGCGAAAGCGGCTGCGGCAGACGCCCAGACGTCGGTTCCAGGCGCACTCGAGTTGACGGGATATGCGGTACGAGGCGACGGGATGTCTTGGTCTCCGCCCCTGGAGTCAGCATGGAGGGCAGTTTGAATCAAGCGGTCGTACCAGTACGCATTGTCGACTTGACTATTGCCAACTTGGACGAACAAGACGTCCTCGGAGGGATGAGCCTGTCATCAGCGCCGGGTTTCTCGGACTCGCTCTTAGCTCAGGTACCTTCATCAACCAGTCGAAGCCCCATCGCAAAGTTCCATCCAGATACGCTGTCTGCTGAGCCATGTCGTATCCTTGCCCATGCGTCAAAGCGCCCCACGCGATGGCGAACATCGTGAACGTGAACGGGTAGGTTGCTTTGATGTACTGCGTATCAGTCCGGACCCTGCGGCTTGGAATAACGAAGCAGAGCACGCACATCTCCCGCATCGTAGAAGCCACCAGATAGGTCTATCCCCCAGTCACTGCCATCTTGCAGTGCGCTGTCATTTCTCCATTCCACTCGATTACCATAAGCCCCCGCTTCCAGGCGCCCGCTCCGCTGCGCATCGTAAAACCAGAGCGAGTTGCCAAGTATCGTCGACCACTGCGTGTTTGGCGTGGACGTGGAAGCGGACGTGCCGGACGCTGCGGGCGGTGGGTTGTACGTCGGCGACGGCTCGAGCTGGGCGCGGATGAGGGGAGCGAGCAAGACGAAGGTGAGGGCGCGCATGCTGGCGAGAGGGGCTTGGGATCGAGACGGGCACCGACAAAGACGGCTGCCGAAGAGCCTATATTACAAAGTGATGCACGACGAAGTGATAGAATGCATGAAGAACGACGATCTCTTCTATTTGTTGGTCAAAGGCCGAGCGAGGAAAGAGGACAGGGCTCGCCCGAAGTGGACAAGAAGTGCGGTGACGTTGAGCGGGCGCCAAGGGGGCTGTGCCTGTAAGGACGCATAGTGCCCACGTTGGTCAGGCTCGTCTCGCTTCGATCGGACAGATCTGGCCTACTTGTGAGCGGTGGCATGCTATAAGTGGAGCTCCCAGAGACGGTGCTGCTACACAGTCATCTTCGCTGGCCGTCCTCGAGCGAGCACCCTGGACGCAGTGCACACAGCGAAGCCACCGCAGCAGTGGCCCACCTTGTTGGGCTGCTTGGTGACACTCCTTCAGGTACTTACGGGATCGACGAGGTCCCACCCTAAGCGGTCATGTCCGCTGCGCTGTTGCGCCGGCCAAGCGGAAAAACGAATGGCTAGATTTCCCGGTTCACGGGGTGGAGGTCCCATATTTTGATTTCGCACTTCACGCTCTGCGCGTCCTTCTCCTCCACAACAACACCATGTCAGCCACGGCGAAGCATCAGATCACGGGCGGAGATGACCTCGACGACGGCCTCGAGCTCGACCCGGACCTACTGGCCGATTCCGGAAGCGAGGACGAAGATGGCTCGATCAACGGCGAAGATTTGCTGGAGATGACGGACGAGGAGGACAAGGGTCCGAGAGTCACGGGGCAGAAGCGGAAAGCCAGCGAGGAGGACGTGAGCAATGGACAGGGCGAGGAAGTCAGCAAGGCGGATAAGAAGAAGCAACGTAAAGAGAAAGATAAGGAGCGCCGCGCCAAGGTGAGCTAGACCGTGCCGACGCGGAGCGATCCACGTGCGACCGGTGCTCATGCCCAGCGCATGGCGAACAACCCCACCGCTATCACCGCTACGCTCGCGGCGACGCATCTGAGCGTAGAGCAGCTGTCCCAGATGTTTCTGGCGTCGATAAGAGAGACCTTCCCGGCTGCGACACCGATGGAAATTGAAGATATGACGATACCGGGTACGCGATGATGCTGCCGAGATGGTACCCGGAGCTGATGAGACCAGATGACAACTTGCTTGCTCCGCCGGATACGCCCGCCCCGTCATTCGAGCACGACGCATTCAATCCTCTGTCTCTGCGTCTCAAAGCTTGTGAGCTGGCTGACGCCTCGCCGCCCGGGGCTGCGCTCACACGCAGTGCTTAAGCCTTTCCAATCGAAGAAGCCGCCGGTACAAACACCACGTGTGATCATTCTTAGTCTATCGGGCATGCGGTGCGCCGACGTCGTCCGCGCCGTCAAGCCATTCAAAGGAATGGGAGAGGTCGCCAAGGTGCGCCAACACGTCCTAACGCGCGTCCTCAGCTCATGAACAGCTCTTCGCGAAGCATTTTAAGCTCGAGGAGCAGGTCAAGTACCTCGCCAAGACGAGGGTCTCGATCGCTGTCGGTACACCCGCGCGGGTGTCCAAGCTGCTGTCAGAGGGTACGTGTAGCACCCTCGCCGCTCTTCATGGATCTCAGCTCACGACAGGTGCGCTGAAGATCACGGCGAATACAATCGTCCTTCTCGATGTGACGTACAAAGACCCGAGTGAGTCGATCAAACGGGCCTCGTAAGGCAGAGCTAACTCGCAGAACAACGCTCGCTCCTTACTCTGCCCGAGATCCGCAAAGAGCTCTGGCAGTCCATCTTCTCCGGCGATGCTCGGCAGAAGCTCCTCGAGGGTGGCGCCAAGATCGGCGCATTCTAATTGCCCGTCTTCGTGACGCTACTGGCAGTCCACCATCTTACAACTTGCATCACATCACTATACCCGTCGCTTGGCCAATCCTCGATCTGGACTGGTACGAGATACATCACATGCAAAACACTTAATGCGATACAGGATTTGATGCTAGCCTATCGCTGTGCCCTCTACGTTACTCGACTTCCTGCCAGCCCCACTGGCTTCGGCCGTACATATGCCCACATCCATCCTTGTGTTTCCCATTCATTCCCCCTCTGCCATCCACTCTCTCCCCCTCTGCGCCCTTCCTCGCTGGTCCCTCGCAATCCGGAACCGTACACAACACGCACGGCGGCGCATTGCCGCGGCTCGTGGCGTACAATTCCGCATCGCCAATAGCATCCTTATACTGCGCCAGGTACTCCCTCCCCGCCGGGTGGATCTCGATCAATCCGGACGTGGGGTCGTACGGGTCGGCAGGAAGCCTCGGCTCGGATGGCAGCGGGAATCGGAAGAGCTTGATATCCGTCGGCGGCTTCACTTTGGGTGCAGCAGCAGCAGCCTTGCTTTTGCCTTTCGCGTGTCCATTCGAGCCCGCAGTCTTGTTGGTGGTCTTCGATTCGGACTCGAACCACTCGTTGGCTTTCTTCTGAGCCCGCTCGTACTTCTCCGCAACATGCGTTGCCCACCCAAGCACCTTGCCCAACCCATCCCTCCATCCGGAGTGAAAGTCATTGTCCCACTCGGCCACAGCTGCAGCTGACAACCGATGCGCTTCACCGCCGATCGACACAGTCTTGAGTGTTGGTAAAGGCGGCAAGACGAAGTACGCACGCTCGGCTGGAGGAAGAGGAATGTCCAAGGCAGCCGCTGCAGACGCGCCGATGCGTGACGTTCGCGTCGGCCGATCTCGAAGGGAAATCGTCGAGTGACCCGCAGATCGATGACCTCGCCTCGAACGAGCGATGTTGATCTGCCTCTGCCGTTCTTCCGCTTCAGCTTGAGCAAGTCTCGAGACTTCTCGGGCGTGCCGAGTCGCTTCGTCCTCGTCCTCGCTTTCCCCATCCGACTGATTTCCCGAGCGCGCGTGCTGCTCCGCTTGTATGGCTTGCACTCTTCTCCGCTCCGCCTCGACTTGGGCCATTCGCGTCCGCTCAGCGACGTCCCACGCCGCAATCGCCCTCTCTCGCTCTTTGCCTCGTCCAAGTCCCACAGACACGCACAGCCCGCCGAGATCCTTGCACATTTCGATACCCCTGTCCTTCGCCGCGAAACCAAACAGATTCACACGGTCCAAGACGAGGTGTTCCAGCCGATCGTACGAGCGCAGCAGCGTGGCAAGTACCGAGTCAAGCCGGACATTCGTGGTCGATATATCGAGGTACCGCAACGACGGGAACAGGTGAGCCGATCGGCCGGGTATTTGCGGACCGAGCAGCACGTACGCCACGTCGCGAGACGGTACGCGCAGGCGCAAGTGCGTGAGGTGTGCAGCGACGGGCGAAGCGCCAAAGCGGGCGAGACATTTGATATCGAAAAAGACGATCGGTTGGGCAAAGGTCTTTGGTTTTGCCCAGTCCAGCTTATCCGCAAGGAAAGGGAGGGGTCCATGTCCAGTGTAACCCTTGTCGGCGGGCGGATCCGAATCGACAGACGTAGGCGGTGTGGACACGCCCGATTCTTCCTCTTCATCCGAGTTACCGAGTGATAGGTCCGCGATGCTGTTAGCGAGACTGCCCGCTGCCGAGGTGGTCGTGCTGTTGGCCATGGTTGCGGCGGCGCTGTTCATAGCTGTGGGCGGGGCGGTCATCCGAGGCGGGAGGTCTTGGACGATGCTGAGGTGGGTGAAGGATGGTATCTCCGGCCAGCGGCGGTACATGGTCTCTACCGACGTGTCGAAGTATGATCCTGGCGTCAGCAGATAGAAGCAATGTATTGTAGCTTTCAAAGCACGAACCAGCAAGGAATTGGTAGTATGTCGCTTGCTCGACATACGGCCTGAAACGCATCTCCATCTTCTGTACACCGAGACGTGGCTCTTCGAACATCTCCTCCAGGTGATCCGGGTTGAAATTCGTTCCGATGTTCAGCAGCAACACCTTCACGTCCGGCAGATACCGCAGAGCGCTTTTGTCAGCGGGTGTGCGGCACACAACATGTCCGCAATCTCACTTGTTGAGGATATCGGCGTCGCCTCGCCATGATTTCTGGACTTCAGCTCACTTCTCCGGTGTCCATACTACCTACGCACCATGCAGAATGTCTCGACGTGCTTGATCATTCCCCCCTCATCCTTCTTCGACTCCTCTTTTAGCCTCTTCCACAATGGCATGATCTGCCCAGCACGGTGTACGACCAGATGCGTCCATAGATGGCGGGAAGACAGGCCGTATCCGGGGAAGACCTGGAGCAAGGACAGAGCGGTTCGTTGTAGTTGGTGGGCGGGCACATGGCTAAGGAGGGTGTCGAAGAGCTCGGGCGGGAGGGTAGTGAATGGCGAGGATGCGGATGTAGATGAGATCTGTACCTCGGTGCTGGTCGCAGCCATCTTGGGCCGAGTCGGTGTCGCTCAAGAGGTTGAATAACGGACAAGAGACGCTTGCTAAGAGGAAGGGTGCAAGCGAAAAGACGATCGAGATGGAGCAGACGAGCGAGCAGCGGCGACAATGCCTGTCGGCTTTGACCGGCAAGATCTGTTCACTCGGGTGGCAAACGCTTCGCTTCGCTTCGCGGAGTCTGGCTACAGACTCTCGATATACATTGACATGGGTCCCGGATTTTCAGCAGCGTTACATGCATGCACATGATAGTCACTGCCGTAGCTTGATGATAGCACCCTCAACACGACCTCCGTGCTCTGTGATCCACTCGTCAACGGCCGCGCCTTCCCTCCCACACCACCTGCCGGCCCACATACGGTCACAGCTCATATACGCTTTAGACAGCACTTTCCATGCACGATCACGAACAGACTTCTCCGCCCAAGACAGCACCGCCCGCTCATATGCTGTACCTCGTTTGGGGTCGGATATGAGCCGGAAGAATGAGACCGGGTCGAAAGTCTCTTCTGCCAGAGATCGGGCCGCCCACGCAGCGTACACCAGCTCATGCGCTGCAATGAACGGTTTCCGTGGAGGCGAGACGACCGATATCTCCGTAAGCTGACCACACCGGAGCCGGAGTGAAGTGGGTTGAGTGAGCTCGGTGAATGTCGTATGGTATGCCTGCCGAGAGCCAACGTGAGCAAGCTGAAACAGCAGCAAGATCGAGGCGAACTCTCTACGCCTGTCGCTGACACTGAGCTGTCCAACGGAGTCGGTAAGACGATTGATGTCTGACCTATCGGCCCGGACTTTCCCCTTCTCGTCCAGCGCAAGATAAAGCCCTGGAACGAGCCCGCTCACCGCCGAGATCAGCTGTGCGGTGTTGCGGGCCAAGGTCGCCAGTCTCGCCGAGCTCTCGAAGACTACACCTGAGCTTCATTCTTCAGCGAGACTGCAAGAGCTCACCTTCGATTGCAAAGTTATCGAGTCTATTGCTCGCAACCACGCCTTCTCGCAGCTTGCCTGCCGGGTCAGCATCCTTCGACGAGGTTAGGATCCTACGTACGGAAGAGCAGTACGATACTGCCCAGGCTATGCAGCTCGTCCTCTTCGGTGACAGGCGGGGGAGTATTCCGTTGACGCTTGAACGTCGAGTAGTGCTTGTCGAGCTGGTACATGAGCGACCTTGCCCATTATGCCGGGATGGAATTTACCTTATCCTCGATGTACTGCCTGTATTTGTCCTGGACAGCCCAGTCCTTCAAGCTGAGCTTCAGTGCCCGCAGACAAGGGGATTAAGAGTCCACCCACGCGTCTCCTTCGGCGCCATCTCCACCACTTCGCGACACGCTCTGTATCATATCCATAGCATCGATGTCCTTCACCGGCGTGCGGCGCATCGGCTGCAAGTCGGACGCGGGAGAGGCAAGTACATTGGCGGTGGACCGATCCGGTGTCGACCAGTTCCTGCGGGATGCATGAGGTGCTTGAGGCTGTATATGTGATGGACCGTTACTGGCAGATTGGGGCGCACGAGGCGTGTAGGTCGCTGAAGTCGGTCGCGAAGATGGGCCAGCAGCTGCAGGTGTGGCCCATGCCGCGGCGTGCCGGGCGGCTGCGGCTCGTTTGGCTTCTTCCTGCTGTTCGGCCTGTCGGCGTAGATGAGGAGGCTGGTAGCGCTGCATGACAAGACTAGTTGACAAGATACGGCTAAAGGTAGAGCACAGTCCCGGACTGAGCTGCGTGATGTTCGGCCACATGTCAACATACCCGGACGGCGATCGCCGCCTCCTTCCGCCGTTGAAGAGGGGCCTTCAAGGGGCGGGCAGAGCAATGTGGGCAAGGCATCGGGTCATGACGGTACTGGCTACAGTCGGTGATGCGGGTACTATGGCTACAGAGTCTCGTCGAACGGCATCCAGCCTCGACACTTGTTAGTTCCGCACAAACATCTAGTGCGGCCCTCGGGGGTGTTTTTGCCCTGATCCTTCCCGGACGTGGTACCGGCTCCTGAAGCATCGCCGTAGTCGAACGTTAACTCTTCGCCCGGCTTCACTGGACGCTTGGTCTACGGTCAGCAAGCATGCGGTACTCCCACAAGTGTCGTACGAAGATCGCGGCTCGAGGCCATGTCACGCCCCCTCCCCAACGCACTACGTGTATCGCGCAGTTGGGATCGCAGGAGTGGTTCAAGAAGCGGCCGAAGTTGCCATGATGACGCGGATCGATGTGTAGCGTCTCCTCTGGCAAGCGAAGGGACAGCGTGTAGTTGTCATCGTGGTTCTTGCGCCATCGATCTCGAGCCTCCTCGGTTGTGAGATATTCACCGGCGTAAAGGCTGATGAACGACCCGGCCGGGAGATCAACGGATCCAGTATAGTATGCGCCGTACCCTGCTTGACTCGTCTGTACTGCCAGCGGTAAGCTATCGTCAGGCTCACTCCTAGCATCGGGCCTCTAACGTACCGGATCCCGCCTTGAGTAAGACGATTGCTGCATCCGCCGCCACATCCGCAACTCGGCGAACACTCCACCAAGGGCAACTTCGCGGGTAACGAGTCGAGCAATAAAACTTGCTCGTCGTCTTCTGTTCGAGCGTAGAAGTTGCCTGGGTGTCGTCAGCCGTGGGTTCAGCTGGAAAACGCCAAGTGCATGGTGCTGAAGTGCCTCACCGAATGTCTCAACGCAAACACAGGTGTCTCCGTCCATCACCGAACATGCCGAAGCGCCGGCCGGGCATGCGCAAGCCCATTCGCCGTCGCTTTCGCTGTCTGATGTATTGCCGTCATCGTCCTCTGCCGCGCCCGGCTGGTCCCGATCACTGCTGCGCGGTGGGTTCGTTGAAAGCTGTGCACCGTTTGAGAGGATCGAATCAACGATGTACTGCGCAAAAGCGGTAAGCCAAAGGACCGGTACGGGAGCATGTCTCGGCGGGTGCCGGCGCTTACGGTAAACACGGGCAACACTGGCGGACTCGATGTTGATTCAGCGTGTTTGTGCAGCGGAATGGGTACCACTTCGCGTCCCGCAGCAATGTCTGGTGAGGCGATGTTCAGCTGGGTCATGTGGTTGCATGGGCTGTAGAAAGGAGTCGTCTGGAAGTAGTGTGATGGATGGTGGTCCCGTGTGTGTTCTGGAAAATGACCGAATTGCTAGACTAACCTCCACTTTCCAGGGCGGGACGTCATGAGGGGAAAGCGGCTGCCGGGTGCCTGAACTGAATCGCGATATGACACGATGGACGCGTCGACGCCACCCACCTACACAAAGGCTGTTGGCTGTTTCTGCCTGACCACCGTGCGCGGCTGTCCCCACCGGCCAATCAGAGCAAGTCTTCCGCCGATTCCTCAATCGGCCGCCGAGCCCACACCCTACCGCGCTATATAGTCGCTGCCCTTGTAGCCAGCCTCCTGTCAATCAACCCCCCCGTCTCTCTTCATTCCTTGTTGGTCATCAACGCACCTTCCCATCTTTGCTTCCAAACACCTACGCTTGCCTCCCTGTCAATATGTTCGGAAAAGCCGTCATTGCTCTCTCGGTCGCGGCCACCGCGCTCGCCCAGACCTTCTCCATCGCGACTCCGGTGAGTACGGGCCGCCAATCCACTAGCGTATCCAATCATTCCCACCGCCCCTTTGACCCGTTCCAAAACCGTCGGACTCCGTTCGAGTGCCTGCTTCCATTCTGCATAGCACCCACGCCCATTGTGCATGTCGCTGACAATTCCAGGCCGCCCTCGTTCAGTGCCGTGAGCTTGCCGATCGATCCCGCCCGTGCGCAGTCAACTAACGCTGCGCAGAACCGGTTGCTGTCACCTGGACCGGAGGAACTGCCCCGTACATCCTGTAAGTCGAGAGACCCACTACAGATCGCCCATGGTTCCGCGCGAGTTCCCTGCCAGTGGGCAGTGGGCTGTCTGGCACGGCACAGCACGAACATCCCCTGGCAGCGCAAGCGCGGGGTCTTGGCGTCCCGCACAGCACGCCACCAGGGTCTGCAATCGCCGTGCTTTTCTCAAATCCGATCCACTCCTTTGTCCTCGACGGCGCGGAACGAAGGTCACATGCTAACTTCACCAGCGCCGTTGTGCCGGGAGGACAGCCGTCTGCCGCTGCGCTTGAGACCCTCGGCACCAGCCTCACCTCGAGCCCTTACACTTGGGTCGTGAACATCGCCGCCGGTAGGTCATCCGTGACTCGGTAACATCGATTGGTCGCTGACCTGACAGGAACCTCGGTCACCCTCTTGATCACTGACTCGACCGGTGTCTCCGTTGGAAACTCTGCGCTCACCGTAAGTATAACCTTCCTTTCCATGACGCCCGCATTGCTTATACAAGATCCAACCGGGATCTTCCAGCGCCTGCCTCAACGCCAGCGCCTCTACCTCGGGCATCGCTACCACCGGTGCCATCACCACCACCGGCTCCGGATCGGCCACCCTTAGCGGCACCTCCTCGGCCGCTGCCACCACCGTCAGCTCGGCCTCGGCCGCCTCGTCCGCTGCCTCGTCTGCTGCGTCGTCCGCCTCTTCGGCTTCCGCTGCCTCGTCGTCGGCCGCTAGCCGATCTGTCACGTGAGTCTGGGGCCGTGAGACTGCCCCTACGGGACTGCAACTGATCGCAGCTCCAGCACCCCGGTCAGCTCCGGTG
This sequence comes from Papiliotrema flavescens NRRL Y-50378, assembly GCA_000442785.1. NCBI lineage: Eukaryota > Fungi > Basidiomycota > Tremellomycetes > Tremellales > Rhynchogastremaceae > Papiliotrema > Papiliotrema flavescens. Next base: position 37,088 of record CAUG01000336.1, read on the forward strand.
GAGCCGCTTCCAGCGCTGCCTCGGCCGCTCCTTCCGGCGCCGCTCTCCCCAACGCGATTGCCGGTGTCCCGGCCATTGCTGCCGGCCTCCTCGGCGCCGTTGCTATGCTTTTCTAAGCGTAGTCGCGGAACCTCACAAGATCGGCGACAGGCATCCCGCCTGGCGACGACCAATACGACCAGCCAACTCGATTACCCCCTTTCTGGACGACCCGTGTGTCACGTTGCCTATAAATCGAACATTCTCTGATTCCTTCTCTTCTGGACTTCCAACGAACCTTTAATCACGACCGCTGTCGACCGCACACGAATTCTTGATTTATCATAAACCCGACGAGAAACGTTCCATTCGACGAACAGACGTAGTATTGCCCCTCTTTACGCTTCCGCTCATCATCGTACGTGTAGAATGAGATGGTTAGGTAGAGACGTGAATGCATGAATGGCACGTTTTGCAGTATGGCGGTGCGGCCATGATGTGTCTGCCTGCTTGTGCTAGTGCAGCTGTGAGCGTGAGCGTGTCCAGTCGCGGAAAGGCACACAAGCACTGGCAGGCCGGACTGCGTCACTGGGATGTTTACGCCAAATGAATCCCAGAGTCGCGTCAACTTGCTAAACCCATCTGTCCGCTGTTTCACCTGGCGATCATCGTCATACTTCTAGTCACCGACTTACCCAGCTTCGGCGCACACATTTGGACTCCATTTTGCCAGGTGTAGTGTGCTCGTTCTCCGTCGGGTGTCGCGTACAGACATACATCTTGGAGATATCGAGGAGGGACAAGTCGTCACATCCATCAAGCTTCGGTCAGATTGGCTCGCACGATGTCGGCCGCTGCGTCCGCTTCAACCTCGAAAGAGGCCGATGCGCCTGCGGCTCGACCACGACTCAATATACTTGCAGAGGAAAGCGTGTATATCCTGGAGACACACTTTGACGCCCAGCGTCGCGGCATCCTCGAACAAACAGCCAACGTGAGCTCTTCCCCCGCTCGTTCCCACTAATCACCCGAACGATACTGTTCACTGATGGCAGGACCTCGGAGCGGCGACTACACACGCTCGAGCCGATTCCACGATAGTCGTTATCAATCCCCGGCATCACACGTACCGCCAAGAGCTCGACGCAGTTCAGCGCACCGACTCTGACCGCCCCAAACCAACCCTGATCCCCTACCACTGGCTCGCGGCATGTCGGATTGCGGGCGCCCGACTGGACCCCACGTCTCTGGAGCCACCTGTGCCGTACTTCGTCCACCCAGATCGGTCCGCAGAGCACCAGCCGCTTCGAGCTTGGGTCAGCGTTAACATCCACCGCGGCACCAACCCGGGCCCACACGAGGCGAAGCGGGCCGTGCAGGACATGCTCGAGCTAGGCGGATGCGTCATCACGGAGCGGCGGGCCGCAGCCGATCTGCTGGTAGTGGACAAGGCGTCCAAATTCTACGAGGGGACGGTGCTTGTGGAAGTGAAGAACGGCTCGCGGACGTGGCAAAGGATCGTGGAGCGGGACTGGGTGGAGGCGTGCGTGAAGCAGGGGAAGATGCAATGGCCGGCACGAGGATGGAGCGAGCGCAATGACGCGACGGATTCGATGGAGGAAGACGATCCGGCGACGGGTAGGGGTCCAGGTCGGCCCAAGGGCAAGTGAGTAGTTCTTGGGCAGCGGGGAACGTAGAGTGAGGCAGGCACTGATGATAGACCGCGAGTGGAATACACGCCCGAAGAGGACGACTTTCTGTGCCGGTATCTTGCTGCTTGGCATCCTGATGGCTCATGGCTGTCAAGAAAGACCTTTGAGATCATGGTATGCCCACTCGTGAATCCGTCGACAAGTCAGATGCTAAGGCAACAGGTCAAGCGAAAGGCCGAGTTCCCCATTGTCGAACGGCACTCCGCTCAGTCATGGCACGAGCGGTTCAAGAAGAACTCAGGGGCCTTGTCGAATCGGGTGAACCGCTACATGCACGCCGGGATACGCGAGAAGGACCTCAAGACGGAAAGGGAGGTGGAGCATGCCAAGCAGGCGGAGGCATCGGCAGCGGCGTCGGCGTCGACCTCGACCGCGGACCGACGCCCTCAGCCCAGGAAGGCTCAGGCAGAGAAGAGGATCGTCGAGGTGGCGCGACCGAGCGAGGGATCGACAGAAGCTGCACCCATTTCGAGAACACAGGCAGTATTGGAAGCTGCACCGACAGGAAGTGATGCCCCGGAGCACACTACTGTTGCGGGGCGGGAAGGAGCTCGTCTCACTCAGCTGGCGGCTCAGTAGGTCAACACGCTCAGACGTCAGACTATGGCTGATTGACAGGGCCATCGAAGGCGCCAATAATGTCTCGGCCGTCGTTCCCAAGGACACGAAGGAGAAGAAGCAGCTGGTGACAGCAGCCTCGGACTCGGAGGACGGGCTACCAGGACCCTCTCAGCGGCGAAAGACACCTCTGCCAGCTGAGCGAGAGGGCTCGGTCGGTCCGAAGAACAGCGGGTCGACGGGTGCGGTCGCGCCCGCGGTGGCACAATTGAGCACCGCGGATGCCCAAGTTCTGCCCCCCACGTCCACAACTGGTCCGGAGGTTCAGGCAACCAGCGAGTCGGCACCCACCGGCACACGCCTCCAAGCTAGCGCAGCAGTCTCGCCTAAGCCATTGTCTGACCAAGCGCAGTCGGCGACGGAACGATTCTCGGTAACAGCGGCAAAGATGGACCCCTTGGCTATCGATCAAAGCGGGTCTGGTCAGGGCGAAGATGCACTTGCGATAGCGGCAATCAAATCTGCCTCGACAGCAAGCGTCGGAGCTGAGGCGGCCGTCCACAGGAATACGACCCCGCCGGAGGTCATGGTTCAGGTGGTGACAATACCTGCGGACGGCTCCGCGCCGAGTGCCATCGACAACGAAGTTGTCAAACGACCACACGAGCAGCGGACCCTGCCGCTCAATCATGCCCTGGCATTACCCGCTTCTCCTCGCGCCGAGTCTCGATCGCCGAAGAAGGTTCGCCTGGATATAGAGCCTTCACCGGAGCGGCACGGTTCCCCGTCGCCTGCTGCAAGCGCATCACGAGACGGCTCTCCTTCGCATTTCCTCGTTCGTGACATCCGGGATATCACCAAGCCGACACGGCCCCGTCAGTCCCTTCCCGCCCACCTTGCGGGGACGCCCGAGCGTATCGCCCACCCTCGCTTCTCTACGCCGATTCTGACCCCGCGCAAACGGTCCCTCATGCAAGATCACATGCTCTCGAGCGAAAAGAAAAAGCGTCGTCGGAGCCTGGATCCAGTGCAAGCGATCGCTCAGCAGCCCGATTTCGTCTTGGCCTCGACGACGTTCCCGCCGGCACGCGTACAGGACCCGAATGCGGCTCCTCCCCCGCCGATCATCCCTCGGTCGGGGATACCGCCGCCGATGACGCAGGAGGAGCGCCACAACAGGATCTTATCGGGCCAAGCGGTCGCGTTGCGGCATCGAGACGAGTACAAGCGACACGTGACGCAGTTGTGTGGCAAGTACGGGATCTCGCCAAGGGATGTCAGCGATTTCGTGAATGCCATGCCGAAGAGGAGGAACGCGACCGGGGAGCTGTACTGGCGGGATGTAGACGCTGGACTACATGAGCGATTTGCGGGGGTCAAGTAGGGGATGTCTAGCGAGAGCGGCTCCTGTCTTCGCTCGAGAGCACTCTGTTAGAAACAGGCTTGCAAAGACTTATGTATGTTTAGTCATGGCACCCGGAGATATGCGGGTCACAGGAGCGACTTCTCCTTCAATCCTCTCAGCTGCGATCCGCGTTTCCCAGAAAGGCATCCGAGTTCGTCGCCCTATCCCTCATGTGCAATTCACCTTGCCCCGGCGTGGCCAGACTCCCGCTTTGCACACGTGAAGCGATATGCATCGTCGGGGTGGCATATTGCTCATCAGCGTCATAGTTCGCTTAAGATGTGTGATATCGCATCACTGACGCCTTCCTGCCTTCCTTCCTTTCTGTCATCTATGGCGTGCCCAGGAGTGCGTGGTGACATTGCGCTCCCAAGGTCGTCAGCTGATTCGCCGTCACGCTCACAGTGTACGTGGCTCTTCCACTCACACCCATCTGTTCGACTGCATAACTCGATATCCGACATCAATAACTCAATATCCGACATCTAATGACATCCGAAGTACCTGAGACCTTTGACGCGAATGTCATTGACGGATCACGCGCGATCTCACTGTTGCAGTCCGTATATGGCTTTCTCCCCGAGCGTGAGTCCTCGACGGCAAATATGGATCTTGCACGCTCAAAGTCTAGACGGGGTGGTATTCGCTGGCCGGAGCCTGGACGAACAGCGGGGCCACTTGAATTTCGTGGGCGACAAACTCCGAGAGACGTGTCAGAGCTACTGTGCGCAAGATCCCTCAGAGACCGGCCAGCCGAGTCCATTGTCATCCTCGTGCCTGCTCGACGCGATCGTTGTCACTGGCAGGACGGCATGTGCAAGAGAGTGGCTCGACGAATCAGTCTTAACCAGCGTGCGATCGCACGATGAGGCGAGCGACCTGGACCCTCATGTACTCTCCGCAACGTTCAGCCAGCTTCTCCATGCGCCTCGTCACACAAGGCCATACCAGATTGCCAGCGATGCAGAACTCGCCTCGTTAGAACGCGCTTTTCATACTCTCTATGGCCGTCAAGCCGATGGCGGTGAGTTTCCCGCTGCCGGGGATTCGCAATGAGAACCCTGACCTCCAGGACTCGACCAGCCGTTTGAACCTCACGGAGAGGTAATCCTGTCGCTGATGTGTGAGCTATTCATGACTCGCACAGACAGTATATCGTTGGATCTGACGGGGACACATGACTTAGAACGCGGTACCCAGGCTCATCAGGCTTGGATGAGCACCACGCGAGGGACCGAAGCCCTCCTACGCAGCGCTTGGGACGTTGCCGAGACGGGAGCTGGCCGAATGTTGTTCGGCCTCGCTGGGACCAAGACTGACGAAGCTGTCCAACAGGCCGTGACGCGCGCGGTGCTGCGCAAGATGGCAGGTACCGTTGCCCAATCTGGCTGGCTCAGAAATGATGAGTACATCGGTCGAGGTGTGAAAGACGTGGATGCTTTTCTCTATGCCCAGGCTGCTCGAGGATCTCAGCGCTAGCGGCCTGGGGAGTGATAGCCGTTCATGTGATATATCTATTGTTGTTAGGTACAGAATGCTTAGTTTGGCTAGCTCCTGTGTCTTCGCGATCACGTCACCATCCGATGGCCACACTCAACCCAAAGTGAGGTGTCGTTGACTCGCCAGCCGTTTCTAAGAGGCAGCAACGCCATCGTGTACGATGTCGCCAATTGTGCCGGCTTGCAATCGCGCTGCAAGCTGAGAACACAGTGTTGTCATCGCGGCGATAGTTGGGTCGCTACGACGAGACGCCAGGCGCTCGTCTCGTCGGTCATGTCCTGTGGGAGGCACCGCGGTTGTTCTTCCTATTGCGCCCTGGCTCTCCCAAGTCATTGCACTGAAAAGGGTTCATCCTGCTTCCCCTTTTGAATTCACGTTGACATTGAGCTTTGCCCGCACGTAAAATAAGCCGGGCGCAATGAAGCGGCCTCATTTTCAGACGTTGCATGTCGCATGTATGACCCCGTCATGATGCGCCATGGCCTCACTGATGCCCTCCTTTCAGTCCACGGTCGCACAATGGGAAGAAGAGCACCATCAGCAAGCCGTGTTCCAGGCTCACCTGATCCAAGAGAACATATAGACCCACTCACTCAAAGCGAGAAAAGGTTCCCATTCCCCTATCGCCACCACATATTCAAGAGAACAATGCCCGCCACGTCGTCTCTGTCGCTGAACTCCAAGCTGCCTGCGGATATCGATGTGACTGAATCGACGAATACAAGACCATCAAACTCCTACAAAGCGTCTATGACTTCGCTTCCCAGGGTGAGTAGTCTTGCGCTCACTTCTCATTGCTGAAACTGAAGAGTCTGAGTACTCGGATGGCATGTTCCTTGAGGGTGCCAACTTGGACGAGAAACTTCACAATCTACACTGCATTTTTGAAAAGCTCAGAGAAACGTGCTCACGTGATGTTTATTCTCGATCCAGCGCTGTGACTCCGCGCAGGCTGTGTGCTGACCGCGTGCTTGATGCGATCGTCGATACTGCGATGAGTTCTTGCTCGGAGGGATGGATCCGCGAGTCTGTTTTGACTCGAGTGCGTTCACACGATGTGGCGCGCCGACAAGACCTCTCTGCCCTTGCCGAGGCGTTCACCAGCATTCTGAATGCTCCTCCCCTTTTGGTGCGAATCCCCGTTTGCGGCGAAGACGCCTTGAATTCGCTGTATAACACGCTCAAGACACTATACGGCCCACAAGCAGACTACGGTAAGTAGTCCACCGTTACATTTAGCGACTCGAGAGTCTGATCATAGAATTGAAGCCCTCGTTCACTGCGCACAAGGATCAACTGCTGCCAATGATATACTACCTCGTCCGCAGTCGCGCGGATGAGATTCTTCGAACATTGACCAACATTCAAGATCTCGACCACGGCTCCATGGCGCACCAAGCTTGGATGTGCACCACACGGGGGACTGAAGCGCGCTTGCGCGGTGCTCGGGAAATCATCGAGACGGAGGCGGGAAGAAAGCTCTTCAGCCTCGCTGATACCAAAAGCAAAGACGCCCTCGACCAAACAGTGGCGGAGGCAGTGGCAAGTCAGGTGGAGAGAACCATGGCGAGGGATGACTGGCTCCAGTCACCCACTTCTTCCGGACGCCCCGTGGAGGACGTCGACGCTTTCCTCTACCACAAGGCAGCACAGAAGTACTCGCGAGAGCACTCGTCCGTCACTGAGTGACCATTTTGTAGTGTACCGTGTTCCATCATTGCAACATGTTACGCATCATGAATACGATTCGTCTCTGCGGTTTTGTGCGCAGCAAATGCGTACCAGAGCTCCATGTTTTGGCCCCTTATTGACAGGGCTCGGAACCCCCTAGAATAGCCTGACCCGTGCACCGCTCTGTCACGGCGAACTGCTTGATTGTCAGTGACGTCTGGGAGTCTGCTCATCCAGCGTGGATTTCCCATCTGTTGCTGTGCACATGAAAAGCTCGGTGGCGTGTGCCTCACTCCGCGATCAGGGCGGGAGACCGAGAACAATCCCCTGTATCCCTCGCGCTGCTACGGTAGTGTGCTCAGAGACTGTAGGCGCGTCAACGGTGGAGTTACTCCACGCCAGTGACGTCAAGGTGTAGACCACAGAGCACATCGGCCATGTTGCTCGACCCGGTCTAGGAGCTGGTTCTCGCCATACACGAGCTGACCGGTGGAACACGGCTTCCTGCTTGACCAGCTCCACCTGTGCCAAAGGAGCGACGCGAGTGCTTTCCTTCCATCGAGCTCCACTTGATTGCAGTATCGGCAATACTGCGCTTTCGTCGTCCATGCCACTGTCGTGGTCATAGTTTTGTCACAGATATCCGGCAGGTATAAGACGAGTCGACTCGGAGAGGCAATTCCACGACGCTTTCATACACCACTTCAGCTGTCACGGGCCAAACTACACACGCAACATGTCTACTGCTTCGAGCTTGAGGTTCGATATCAGGCGTCTCGACCCACTTGTTTCCGTCCAACTTCTACATTCGGTTTACGGCTTCGAGCTCGGCGGTGAGTGTGGCTTACACCTGCCTAGGCTGAATCAACAGAGAAGACAATCTTCACTGGTACAGACTTCAATCAACAGGGATTACAGTTGGATCAGCTACGCGACTACTTGCGATCGGCATGCCGAAGGAAGAGTCTGACGCCAGACGAGGGCCACAAAATCCATCTCCTGAGTGATACGCTCCGTGACATACTTGTTGAGACAGCACGGAACGCTTGTGCCCAAAGTTGGGTGGATGAGAACGCGCTGACGAAGAACCTGTCTCATGAGGAGGCGGCCCTGACAATCGGGTCTGACCTTGTCCATGACTTCGCGACTATCATTAGTCAAGGGGAAGACACGCAGTTGGAGATAAGAAGTACCGAGGAGCTTGATCTGCTGGAGGAAAGCATAACTACCCTTTACGAGACCGGACCAGACTGCGGTGAGAGATCGCTATGTGAGGATTGATCTGATAATATAGGACTCAGCGCGTCTTTCAGAGAGAACAAGATAGCATCACTTTCGACCATTTATCCCCTTTTTGCAGCCCGCACTGAAGATCACCTGCGGGCGATGGGCCAGGCACGTGAGTTTCAGCCCGGAAGTGAAGCGCACCTTGCTTTTTTGAGGACCTTGCCCGGAGTTCAAGCGCGTCTCAGGAGCGCTTTCGATGTCGTCGAGAGCGACGTGTGCAAATTGGTCTTCAGTGTGGCAGGAACGAAGGAGACTCAAGATCTGGAGGACGCCGTGAAGTGTGCCAGGTTGACATGATGGCCGAGATCTGCCAGCGCGATGAGTCCAGATCGCCAGCATGAAATGTCATTCCGCGAAGACTGAGAAGAGCAAGCAATGTGTCGTGGCGCGCGTGTGTTTATAAGACTGATCAGAATTAGCCTTCTTCGCCTTTCGATTCGCTTGTACATTGTACATGATGCACTATGTCAATTGCCGCTTGCAGGAAAGGGGATAACACCTGTGGGTAGTGTGCCTGTTGTACTTGCCGCTGACATGTTCGTGGCAGACCCTTCGTAGAGCCACCCCCGTTCCGATGTGCACGCGCCCCTCGGCTCTGCCGCCATTTCTCCTAGCTTTTTATCTCGAGCAAAGCTCTTACTCGGAGACCCAACGTCAAGGTGAACGGGAAGCAACGAGGATTTTGTAAGCCATTGGGCGTGTCCCTTCAAGTTCCCATACCACTTTTACTAGGGGGCAACGATCAGAGGGAAGACCGTGAGCAGGGCTACACGAGGTGGTTTCTGCCGATCGACTTTCACAAACCTGCCAGAAGGGGGCGCCGCGCCACACCGTGAATAGATTACAGTACTGCGTGAAAGACGTACAAAGCTCACAGTGTGGTATTTCTTCGCACTTGCTACCTCAACTTGATGCCTCGAAGTGAAATGGTTCAGAGCCACCGCATATGCTGTGTAGCCAGCGGTACATGACAAAGCAGGACGCACTGCACCGAGCGCTGTGGGATGATGCCATGATGCTGAGATGGACAAACATTTCCAAAGCTGTCCAGTCGCAGGCGAGCCTCAGAGCTAAATTTGACGCGCGAGAACAGAGGGGGGTTGCATGAGGATGTGAGAATATGGCTCAGCGGAAGCAGACGTGGACCAATATGCGCAGGGGCAAGACGCAAAGGATTCAGACAGGGATGAGTGAACAGGTCTTGCTCGTACCATACTGTACAGCACCATGGCTCGGCCTCAGGCGCCTCCCAAAGTCTGGGCGGATACACAGCCTGGTGACCTATCCCCGTTTGCAAATACTGGCGAGTCAACTGAGACCTGCCTGCTGTGTGATCGTCGCACAGACCGCGCAATCTAATCATACTGCCCATCCTTGCACAAGGGGGGAACGCAACGCAATCAGCCTGGGCGCCTGCCTTCTCTCGACGGGAAGGCGGCAAACAACTATACGCTGAAGTCGATGAGTAACCTGCAATCGCCTTCTAACTATGCCTCACAGATTGCGAGTCGGCCGTGCTGCGTAATCAGCATGGCAGCGCCACCAAGTGACCCCTTATTATACAGGTAGGCTTTGTACGCAGACAATAAGACAACCACCCCACGTTGGTATCGGATGGAAAGCCTCAATGAGCACTATTACCAGGACTATGCCAGACGAGCTTCGACTCGAGCTGGATACCCTACCCGGTGACGAGGTGTTCGGCGATGAGCTTCTCAGATTACTTTATGGACTTGAACGTTACGGTGCGTAGAGCGGTGGCGAGTTGGCGCTCGGAAACAAGCTGACCTGCGAGGTGACAGCATCATGAGGGGCGACAGCATCAGGCGACAGTCTGACAACGCGCTTCTCTTCGTGCAGTTCCTATCTGACGCATGTCTTTTCCGTCCGGACGTAGTTCATGACCCAGAAGCGTCCTTGGCATTCCGGTACCGAGTCGGCTATCGCCCCAGCGAGCGAGACGCGCCACCTGCGCCAAGCACCCTCCCGTACAGCAGCTTCCTCCACGCCGTCGTTGACACGGCAGAGCTCGCATGCGAACAAGGCTGGCTCGATGAGACAGTGCTGACTCGTATGCAGACACACAGAGTGACACGCGAGCAGAACGTCGCGGCTCTGATCGACCCTCTAAGCATGATCATTGCGAAGGGTCGCTGCCGACTGCAACACCGCCAGGCCCCACCTGTGGAGACCGCGAGGGACTTTGCCACATTGTATGACACCGACGCCACTTGCGGTGAGCGTTCCGTGAAATACACTGTGTGACCTTGCGGGCTGACGTAATAGGACTCAAAGACATGTATCTGCCAGATAAGGAGGACCTACTCCTAACGCTGACCACGAGCTATCATTCCCGCGTAGCCGAGATATACGATGACCTCCTCGGCGCTGGTCTCGAGCGGACTGCGGCGGGCTACTTTGCCAGCAAACGAACAACGCTTTTCCCCGAAGCGGCACTCGAGAGTGTGCGAGAGGCCGTCAACGAATGGCCTGTCTTTTTCAAGATTCCCGGATCCCAGACGGATCCGAAGGCAAGGGAGCGCATCGAGGAACATGTCGAGCAACTTGTCTTGCGCACGATTGGGCGGATGAGCGGCACAGAAAGCTACGTTGAGTTGATGTCCCAGGTGCAGGATGCGACTGACCGCCTCACAGGCGATGGAGCGGATAGTGACACACTCGCCCGCGAACTCAGACTCGTCAAGAGGATGGCCGCCGACAAGTTTCTCTTCGAGGAGGGGTTGCGTGACTTCCGTTCGATGGACCAGGATGATTATACGCAGTGTTGTGACTAGGCGACGGTCTTTGCAAGGGTACGCAAGCAGACTAGTGTGTGCAACGTCAGCGTAGGTACATTAGGTGTGCCTTTCAGTCTTTGTTGATCTTCAAATGTATCCCGCCCTATCAGCGGTCTGTCTGTCGACGTGCATAACGCATGCTGTCAAGTACACCCAGATCGGACTACTGTTCCAGCCTTGCTCAGAGTCGATCTGTGTGGGTATGGTGACGTAGACAGGTATAGTCTACAAGATGACAACAGTATATATCGTCCAAGAATGGGCCCAGGTTTGGGCGACATTGACGTGGTCGACCAGGTCCTGTAGCCGGCCTCGTCAGTCCAGATGCCAGTAGTCTGGCTTTGTGGCCACTCTGGCGGCGTGTGATTATACCTGAAGCCCGGGCCCACGGTCAGGTTCGGGAGTTGTCTTCGCGGCTGTGACAGCTGCTTGGTCACCATCATATGGCAGGACAGGGAGGCACGGCAGATTAGCACAGCTTCCCACAGCAGCTGGTCCGCATTTCGCATGTAGGAGTATGTCTCTCAGATCACGAGCACCGAAGCCTGCTTACAGTACACACTCTCACCTGGAAAGGTGGAGTGGAGTAGAGCACACGGTGTATAATCAACACGAGGTTGCGCACAGGAGCTGGGTGCTGTTTTGTATCTGTGGCTTGTCCGTGCCGTCTGGTTGTTATGGTCTGGAGCCCTGAGAAGACTAGACAAAGAACTGCGCAGGGGCAATACCACGAGTGGAGACTGTCAACACTCCCGCGAACGTCGGACGAGCTGAAACCTGGCCTTCGGTGTCTCCTGTCTTCGCGATAGCTTCACGCGCTGTGGCGCGGTCATGAAAACGTCACGGTAAGTATGCCGGTCCTAACGAGTCCCTTACTTAGCTTGTCATCGCCTTTGCTATCACGTCGCCACGTGCGTTTTTTTATGGCAGACATCCCTGACGCAGGAGCTCATAAGGGATCCTTTGTTTCTTTTTCCACTGCGAATGCGTAATGACAGGCGATAGTGATAGTCTTCACCCGCAGTTCTCGCCTATAAGACCCGGCGTACTACACGTTGCTTTCGCTTTCCACGTACATCTCCTCACTCAAAGCCCCGGTCCGGACGATGTCGTCGCGTGATGTCGAAGACACCCTATCTGTCGCGGACACAGATATGGAGTTTGCTGGTCGACTTTTCAAGGCGGTCTATCACATTAGCCTTCAAGGTAAGCCTTCGGTACATTGCTCTCGCGACAAAGTCCCTGACGCCTACCGCAGATGAGGGGCTGTTCAACCTATCACTCCACAATCAGGTAAACGACAAATGGCCTCGCATCTCCAACATGCTTCAGGAGGAGTGCGCGAGCAGATTCCCCAACGGAGTGATTGACTTGAGGATCCCTTCTGAAGTGGCAACACTGCTCGAGTCGGTGGTGTCAACGGGGTAGGCGGCGGCGCAGCATGGGATCTTCACGGCGAAACTCACTGCCAACAGAGCGCACTCGGTTGCGAGGAGCCTGAAGAGTGAGGATTTGGCACCTGCTTTCAAGGAGCTCCTCAATTCAGTTCGCAAGGGCTTACCAGAGGAGATTTTGCCCGACCATGTTCTCCAGGCTCTCGACAGGAGCATCAGGACCCTTTACAGCGCAGATGAAACCTGCGGTATGAATCGTTTGGTCGAACAGCTCCTACGTCCAGATGGCTTTCTGTCAGCTGATATGCAGGATTGACGGTGGAGTACCAAGCAAGGAAGAAGGCTGTACTGAGCGACCTCTTCCCTCTTTGGTTCTCTTTTACGGCGGACATCTTGTCAGACAAGGTCGGACGGCCGCTTCCTCCTGAAAGCGACGAGTTCCGGGCATTTCTCGGCACCACGAAAGCAATTTCAGCTTATCTCGAGGCCACTCAGCGGATCGTCGAGTTCAGCATCCCAAGCGGTCGTTTCCGTGGTGACTTGCTGAATCCCGCAACTCGCGACGCGCAATTGCAGTCGGCGATCAGCAGGGAGATCGACGAATTCCGTCAGCACGCTGGAATTCGAACCGAAGTCACTAACGAGGCGTTCGATGACTGGATCTACAACGAAAGTATGCGGGCGCGAGAGGAGGAGCGTCAGAACCCTGGGGCGAGTGGTGCCTGAGGTCCAGTGCGTTGTCCGAGGACCGTCGCTTGGAGCAGACACGCGTTTGGTGTATTTCGAAATGGTTTGTCACATACATACACTACGCCTGCAGAGCGCGCTCATGTTTCCATGCATGGACTTGTTTGCGGTTTATCTCGGTTCTGGGGTGATCTGTCTCTCACAAGGTGCATGGACCATGCAGGGCGACTTCAGTGAGTTCGACTTACACCAAGCGTGCTGTGTTTATCGTGGCGGCGGAATGGCCACGCTCACTTAACGGCTGAAGCAGCGTACAGTAGGAAGGTCGTGAGCAGACTCAAAGCCCAACCGTCATACCCAGGGAGCTCCTTTGAATGGGGCGGTGACAGCTTCACGAGAAGCCGCAAGGCGTTGACAGCGAGCTGCACCAGACCGCGCTGTTGTCGTCAATCACCACTCCTACCCACGCATATTTGGCGCAGCTCTCATATGGCACGCAGTGCGTTTCTACGATGTCCGTGATCCAGCTTCAAGTGGACTCTCTCTGTTCAGACTTCACGACTGACATGTTGTCGGTTGTCTATGACGTGGAAGATACACGCCAGTCAGACGATACGGGCGCCTCTATGAACCCCACGGCCGCTGAAAGCTTCCTGAACAGCATTGAGTCGTCGGATCCCCTCATCACAGCTTTGCAGAGTGTGGAGTACAAGGCGAAACTTCATCGTCTCTTGCAAAACAAATGCCGAGACCGTTTCTCCGGTGAGGCAATCAGCATCGGCGATCCACACTCAAGGCAAGCCTTGTTGACGGTGCTCGTTGACACGGCGGAAGTCGGCTGCAGGAATGGTTGGCTCAACGCGGACAGGCTGACTCGCCGGCGTACACATAGCGCCGCGCGCAGACAAGACGTGTCTATGCTCGGAACCCGCTTTCAAGAGGCCTTAGGCGGTAAAGCGAAGGCCGGACATGTCTTGAGCGAGGCGGAGCTTCGACCGTTCAATAAAGCATTTCGAGCCTTGTACGGTACCTGCCCCGAACAGGGTAAGAGCCCGTCCCCATCGAGAGGCAGCTGGTCTAAAGCTCATGTGACAGCGATGCGCTCAGAACACTACTCATGCGCCCAAGACCTGCTATCCTCCATGGTCCGCCGCGCTGAGGCGTTGTCGGCGCGGATACGCAGCGATGAAAGTGAGGTCAAGCTCGAACGAGGCTCTCGAGCGTACAGAAAGAGCATGTGTACATTGCAGGGTCTCGAGGTCTGGCTGTGGAGTGTTCGACATGTTGTCCAGGACACATCGGAAGGAGCGGTTTTCGTTCATGCCAAAGGCGTTGACGATGATGGGTACCGAGCTGTGCGGGATCGAGAGGTGCAGGAGTTCATTGAGCATCCCTCTCAGCAGCCGTGGTGGTGGGCCACACGACCCCAGCGGTTGCCGTCACGAGAAGCAGCCGACAAGTACCTTGTCGAAGAGTGGGAGCACGCCGAAAGGCACAATCATGCTGCCGAGCCCGGTAGCTCGTGCTGAAGCCGCCGGAGCAGGCCTGCTACTTCGACGCGCGCAGCTTATGAATCGATGCGACCGTGTCCGCCATGCATCAGCAAGAGGGCTGGATATGCGCACATTTGGCGACGTACTGTACTTCTGACTTTGTCAGCTGTATGCACATTCCAGACGATCATGATCCCGAGACACCCAGGTTCAGCCCCTCTGTGACTCAGAAAGGCTAGGTCGATTGATTGGCACACTCTCTGCCGTTCGACTGACATAAGCGTGCAGAGCGGGGACGCGAATGGGATCTGCAGATAGGAACGCTTGCAGATCGAAGGAAGCACCAGTTGCTGCGGCTCACATGCTTGGCGAGGGCTATCGCGCAAGCTTAATGCCCTGAGGAGGATCATGCGGATCCCGGAAGATGCGGCAACGCGGCGCTCAGCCGGGCCTGATTTTGGTTTGATCGCCCTGAAAATCGCTCCACTCATGCTGCCCGCTTTGCACCTTGATAGACTCGTCGAGTGGTGAGACTACCAAGGCCTTCTTGCGCCCGCGCGCAACGCCATGCGGCGCAAAGTTCCCATCTCATGTGTGCCGGACTGTGCACAGCTGGATGATGCACTTACATATAGCCGCAAAGCCCTCTAGCATGGTCTCTTAGACCACCACCCGTTTTCGTCCACTACCTACAAACACGATCCCCAGCCGGCAGACAGCCATAATATAAACAACGTCAACATGAGCGGCTCGACCGGATACCATTCAGCTGGTGTGCTGATGTACTGCAACACCACGATCTACTCGGGCATGGACAACGTGAGCCGCATAAGGGTTGCAGCTGGCTGCGGCATTGACTCGCAGGTGACAGTGCAATCGAATGAGCGGGTCAACGTCTCTTGGCCCGACGGCAATGCTCCCTTCGAGATCAAAAGACTGTGAGTGAGCAAACTCGCTGGTCGCCTGGCGGTACTGGGATGGAGCGCGCTGAAAGTGCAGCAACGGTAACAGTGCTCAGGAGCTCGATGTAAGTGTGACGGATGGCCTCTTGCTAGCTGGCTTACGGGACCAGTGCATGATGTCGAGGTTCAATGGCGGCTATATGCCATGGAGCATCGATTGGTCCTCGAACAACCGATCGTTCACTTGGAACGTCGATGAACAGTATACACTGCAGATCGGAAATCAGACAGCCGGTTGGAACGAGACGTACCAGGCCCCAGGCGATTGGTCATTGTTCATCGCGGTGCAAAAGGAGGATATGGACAGTCAGAACTGGGCTCACAACGACTATCAGTACTGGACAAGCCCCCGATATGTCGTTGGGAATAACCCGTTGCCGTCCAACGGAGTGGAAAGGAAGATCTCGTGAGTGGGAAGGGGCGCGCACTACCAGAACTTCGGTTCAGCGTTCGCGTGCGTGGTTCGATGGGTAGTGTATGTGCTGAGCAACAGAGTCCAGGCCGGTCTTATGATTGGCATGCTGGCAATGACGTGCTTGACGTCCTTGTTTTAGCAGTGCGAGCGAGAGCACACGCGCAAGAAGCGGCAGAAGCAGGGCGGTTGTAATAAAGGCCTCGTGGGCTGTGCAACTTTTATACACCATGCAACGAATGCTCGTCAGCTTTCGTCTGCCATGGACTGGCCTGGCTGGAAGAAGTCTGCTTCCGGGGGGCTGATCAAAGGGCTAGCGCGGCCGGCAGGCCGAACGACTGGCGCTCATGGCCTACATCGGTACGCGAGACCACCTGACGGACTGAGTCTGGATCGGGGGGTTGGGGCCTGTTCGCACTTCTGGCTCGTCGGCACGCGTGTCAGTTATCGCGCTACATCGTAGGTCACATGCGTCATCTGTGGGAGTCGGGACAGCAGCACAAAGGACAGCAGTCCAATCTCGAGGCGCTCTGGGTGGGTAGTGCGCAACCGAAGCTTCTCGATCATCCATCACGGCGCACACTGGCCCCGTCCTCACCCTGGTGCGCCAACGAGATGGACTACCTTCGCACACCGCTTGATCCACACAGCTGGCGTTGTTTCGCGTTCCGCGCTCTACCTCACGCATACATATACATACACCAGCAGCATGATGTCCCGTCGTGTCCTCGAACCCGCCCTCCTACATCGCCACCTACAGCACCACCGACAGCTGCACAAGTACAAAGTCCCCGCGATGTTGAGCGACAACTTCATGGTGCGTGTCTTGCTCAGAGAACGACCTGCACCTCAGATGCGATATGTGGGGTCCGCTGACGACAGCCGCAGGTGCACAAGGTGTTCGGGATGATCCACGCCCCGCACCACAGGCCCATCGAGCTCGCTGACCCGCTGATCAAATACGGCCCCCCGTCCGCCGGTGACAATACCAGCAGCACCCACCCCACGGCCATCTACGTGACTGTTCCGGCCGTCACTCCTCACCCGGTTGTCGCCGGCCATGCGGCAGACGTAGTGTCCGTGCCGATCATCCCGCTCCCGCCCATCGACACCTACACCCACCCCGAGCCCGAGCCCGAGACCGGGATGCCAACCTCGACCACCGACGCCATGAGCAAAGGCTGGTTCACGCAGGACCCGCTCCAGGCGCCGTTGTTCCAGCTCACCACGGCAACAGCCACGGCGGACGACCTCGTCCCGTGGACGACCAAGGGCACGTGGACCACCAAGGGAGTCGCGGCCAAGATGACGCAGATGAGTCCGCCTACGGTGTCCTCCCCATCGATCTCGGGCTCCGAGTGGACTCTGACGCAGGTGGATCTGAGGTCGCAGTCGTGAGCCTTTCACTATCCCTTTTGCTCGCCGATAGCTGACGCGCCAGGCCCCCGACGGCCTGGACTTCGGGCACGGCTTCCGCAAACGCAAGCAGCGCGGCCAAGTTTACCGCACAGCCGTCCCCGATGGCAGATGTCCAAGAGTGAGTTGAACTTCGCTGCAGTCATGGGGACCGGAGAGCTGGGGCGAGTGCAGACCGCGTGGCGCTCACGGCAGGGATGACGAAGAGAATCCACCTTCATCGTCCACCACGACGAAGACGGGCGTGCCGTTCCCGCTATGATCCTTGACCACGTGCTCCAAGCATCTGCGGTCAATCTTCTCGGTGAATCGCGGGGCGGCGACGGGCGGTCTGAGAAGGATGTTTCCGAAGCGATGTGACAGGCGGTGCAAGCTAGGCGATCTGGTATCGTTTAGCTCGATCTCTTCCCACGGCTGGGCGGTGGAACAGGCTAGCTACCATCAGTGTAAATATACCACCATGCAACGTATGCGATTGATCGGTGGCCAGACGGCGGGGTTCAAGCACACCCGTACCAAGGCGAGAAGGCAGTTCTGCATAAGTCATAAAGACGTAAGATCGTAAGATGTGGCGGTCGTTGAACACCGCCCGAACCCCAAACCTGCGCGCCGACTATGGCAGCGCGGCTGACACCTCCACCGTCGCCGTCCTCTCCAGCGATAGTGCTAATGACTTGTTCGGCAAGCCATCAATTGGCGACGAGAAACTCGTCACGCTAGGTTGTGGCGAGATGAGCGTCGAGTCCTGATCGCTCTCCGATGAGGAGATGAGCGACGGCGCAGTCGTCTCGGCGTCGCCGTCTAGGTCGACGTCCGTACTGTTTTCGTCCTCGTCCGGGATGGCGTCGAGCGGGGTCGAGTGTATGTGCAGAGTCTGAAGATTGGTGAACGTGAATGACGCGCATGGACGCAATTCGCCTTCGTCCTCGCTCTCCGCCGTCCCAGCTTCTTCGCTCTGCGCATCCTCATCCTCCTCCTCTTCCTCATCGTCCTCATTTGGGGACGGCTCCCGCCTGGCCTCTATACTCTCGAGCATGAGCGCCAACTTCGCCGATAGGCTGCGGTAACCCTCAAATTCCGGTTGGTGCTCCTGGTCATGCATCCGCGTTCGCAGCGCAAACATCATCCGTCGGCGTTCCATGCACTCTTCCCACTGTCGAGTCTCGACAACAGCTTCGTCGTCTTCGTCCGCGGGCGTATCCGGTGTGGCAAGGATGAACGATTCGTGCGAGATCTCCTCGGCTGGTGACGACGGCGCGTCCTCTTCCCCGCTGTCGTACATGTCGCCGGATGTGTGCGGAGCGAAGCAGTCATATGAGGAGGTGAACTCGCGCGAGCCTCGTGGAGGCAGTACACAGGTCCGCTCGGCTTCCGAGGGGGGTTCAAGGGGTGTACGGTCATATTCTGAAGCACTCCAAGTGGGGTGAAACGACTAAAAGTCAGTCGCCAGGCCGTCAAGAGACCCCTAGTCAAGCACTCACGGTAACGGCGCCGCACTCTTCGTTCTCTTCCCATCGAACCGACTTGCTGCCTCTTCGGCCGTCAGTCATGCCGCTGCACTCGCTCGAGAACGAGGCAGCGCGGGATCCGTGTACACGAGAAGGCGTATTGCTGCCGATGGGCGTGCGCGTAGGTGAAAGACAAGACCGTAGTCTTTTGGCAGGCGTTGGAGATCGAGGGGAGAAGTAAGAGTTGTCGACGGACGGACGGATGGGAGTGATTGTTTCGGTCATGTTGCCGAAAAAGATGGGGAGATGACGTCTGGTGAAGTGCGGGGAATGTGATGGATTATAGTACGGGTGGAGCGGCGAGGTGCCGATCAATCACTGATCGGAGAGAGGGGGTTTGAGGTGGAAGCCCAAAGAGCGATTAATGGAGATCGGTATCGGACATGACGGGCAATGTGATGTAGATACGCTGCGAGTTAGCGCAATGAGTCCGCTGTGATGCTGCTGAGGCAACGCACCGGTTGTATGGGTAGAAAAGGTGAATGAGGTACTGGCGCTGAGATCAAAAGCAAAGCTTGTCTCAGTCGTTGCGGGTGAAGCGCGATGTGTACGTATCCGAGACCGCGTCAACAAAGTACCCTCCAGTGAGACCGCGAGCGGCGCGTATATCGACCAAATACGTTCCGGCGAACGGCGTATCTCGAGGAGAACGAGCTCGTCGACGGGACACCGAGTCGGATCGAGTCCAGTCGCGTTCCGCCCGGAAATTATCGGGAACGCGAAGCTGGGAGTCGCACGAAGTCGTGTGGATGTATGGGATGGAGTATGTGATCAACGCAGACCGTGCCGATGCAGAGCACCCGACACTGAACGCGCAGACTACGCTATGTGACGCGATGAGCCGTGTGTTGACAGTCGCAAGGAATGAAAGGCGGTCCGCGTCGAGGAGAACGATGCGCTCAAAAGGAGCGGTTGAGCGGCGATCTTATTGTCGGAAAGAGCGGATGCGAATTGACGGTCCTTTAGCCCTTTTGTTGGTTTTCGGCGGACCTGTCGGGCGAGCCGGGGGTCTGTCAGACGGGCTGATAGGTGGAATCGCTGATGCAGAGGGAGACGACCGCGGATTGATGCGCACGGGGGGATGCAAGGTGTTTTAGGATTGGCGTGTCGGACGGGCGGGTCAAAACAGCCGCTGCTGATGAATAGTGTAAATTCGCGCGTGTTATTCCGGCAGCCGCCTTTGATGTCGCGTTGTCGCGTTGGGTCTGTATGCACAGTCGCGTAACGTTGACAACGACCAAAGACGATGAGGATGATGCGTGCAGGGAGGTGCGTCGCTGGCTGATGATGTAGTGGACCGGGACCTCGTGCTGTTGTCAGTGTGACCGAGATGCTATAGAGCTACGAGGACTGGGTGCACGGGAATAGCTGTGCGGCTCAGTTTCGAGGCGGAAGCTATTCTTCCCGGTGTGAAATGCTCCTGCCTGGCCTAAATTCGCTCATGTCGGAATCCACGCCGAGCCAACCATTTTGCACTAAAAACGGCGGTCATCCAGTGGCAAACGCCTAATTTGGAACAGACGGCCAAAAGCTGTCTCACGTCAGGTGACTTGCATACTCCTCCCCGCCCACGCCCCCCGCCCTGGCTTCCCGTCACACGTTCCTGGTGGCGCCTCATCTTGTTAGGCGTGGTGGGGAGGAGATGCCTAGAAACTCGGGTCATCTTAAGCTCAAGCGTACCGTGGCAACCCGGCTGCCTTGTATGCATGAGACGCACGCGCACGGCAACGATGTTTGCACGTACGACAAGGACGTCAAACGTGGCCCCGAGAGAGTGCTCCTCCGCCACTTTCCGTACCATCCAGTGAATGAACAAGGCGATAAGTGTCAATCTCGGCTCTTCCCAACAAATCACATCTGATCGATTCATACATACGTCACAACAAGATGAAACGCGTCCTATGGTCTACTCTCCGCCCGCAACCAATCACTCGTCATCGCCTCTCGCCCTCTTCCTGCTCTCCCGGTCCTCTGCTGCTGACCGCTTACCGCCCTTCTTCGCCGCCTCCATGAACGACTCCACACCGAACAAATCGGCCGACCCATCCAACGCAACGATGGTGTCCTTCTCGAACTGCACCGGGCCTTCGCGAGCCTCCGTTGAGTCGGCGCCCTCGAACCCTTTCGTGGCATTGCCAAGCTGGAATCGGTCTTTCGACATCTCTTCCCTGATACCAGTCTCCGTTCCACCTCCGAAGGACTCGTCGTTGCCGCCAGCATTCCCGGCCGACTTGTAGATCGCTGCTGCGGCAGAGGAGCCCTGGAACAACGGCTTGTCGTACAGGTTGTACGTGTCATCGGCACCGAAGCCAGTCGAAAAGGCCTCTCGGTTGAACAGACGCGAGTCCACAAGCGCCTCCTTCGATGTTGATGGCTTGGCGATACCGAGCGCGATCTTCTCCGAGATGTCTCGATTTTGCTCCCTGGTCGTCAGCATGGCCTCAGGGCGAGGATGAAGCGCCACTTACTTGGCCAGTAGCTTCGCGCGCATCTCCGAACCCATGTTGCTCATCCTCATCTCCTTCTCGCGCTCCCTTCGCTTCTCGGCTCGGACCTGTTCTCTCTCCCTGATCGCCTCCTCATCCTCGTCGCTGGCTTCCTCCTCACTGTCCTCCTCTTCGCTGTCACTGCCGTATCCGCCGAGACCCATGCCAACAGGTTTTGGTGGTCCACCGGCCGACGATGAAGCGACAACCGAAGGCGTAATACCAGCTCGCTCCTCTCGCGCCCGCTGCGCGAGCAGTCGCAAGTTCTCCTCCTTCTGCGTCTTCTCCTTTTGCGCAAGCAGCTGCTGCATCTGCGCTCGAGCTCGAACCTCCTCTCGCGCATGTCGATCGGCGACATACAGAGCTTCTGAGAATTTGGCAAAGTTGTCGTTGATGTGGACCTGCGTGTCAGCCGTGAGCGTCGAGCATGCGCGTAGCAGGACTCACATCCTGCAGGCCTCGGCCGTCCGCCGCCAGACGCTTGTCCAACGGGATCGTGTAACCCTTGTTGTTCTTCCAGTTGGAGATGCACGGTGGGATCATCCAGTCCTTCTGGTCCTGGGCAGTCGCGGCTCGTGGAGGCGAGTGCATGACCGGAGGAGGAGGACCGTCGGCACCTCGGGGGATCTTCTTATGCTTGAACCGTGCCGGCTCGAGCGGGTCCTCCTGTACCGTCGTCATCTTGATGATCCTCTGCTTCCCCTCGCCGGCGGACTGGTTCGCGGGCGTGTATCGTACATACTCGGAGTCGGAGTTGGACTTGGCAACGTGTTTTGGCTGAGCCGCCTTGATCTTTCCCTGGGTAATCTTCTCCAGTGCAAGCCGTGTCCGCTCGGCCGTCTCGTTGATCGACTCGTCATCCGGTCGTTCCATCGCTCTGTCCTGATCCGTCATGTCCGTTCTGTTTGCCAAAGGTACCAGGTCTGCAAGTCAGTCACACGGAATAGCAGCAACAGCTTGGGGAAACTCACCCTTGAAGCTGCTTTGCACCCTGACGCCGTCCTTCACCCCGTGCGTAGCGATGGCATCATATCGGACCGTTCCATCCTGGTCAACCTGCAGGGCGAGAGTGGATCCGGCACCCGTCTACCCGTCAGTCTGGCCTGGCGGACATACTGTCCGGACTCACCTTCTTCCGACCCATATCTAACGGGTACTGGGCAACATGACACTGATCGTAAGCTTCGCACGCGGGGTGCGAAAGTCAAGCAGCTCACCTCGGGATAAGCACCCCCTCCACCGAAATCCAAGGCCGCCTTTGGCTTCCATCCCTTCCTTGCTCCATATTTAGGGATGTTGGCTTGGGGAGCCGCCGGAAGTGAGGCTGGCACAACATCCTCGTACTCGAGGCTGGGCTGGTACACCGGAGCGGGAAGAGCGCTAGCGTGAGTACCGTATGTTCTTCCGCCCTAAGAATTACTTACCGAGCGAGAGCTGCCATTTTGCCCGGTAATGTATGCTTGGACAGGCAAAGATACGAGGCGATGATTCACGTTGAAAGCGTCCAGCTCGAGATCGTTGGGTGGCGAGGTCCGCGACCGGGCGTGCGGACGGGTTTTTGTGTTTGTGGCACTATTACGAATAGCTTTCTAATCAGGGCTAATCCAGCCAACTAATCATGCCCGTTACCTTGCTGAGCGCCGCGGTCATACTGGGCATGCATTGGCATCAAGCCTCGACCTCGTCTTGAGCCTCGTCTAGGTCGTCTAGGTCATCTATACCATATGGAAGCCGCTCCTTGATCCCCTCCGGCCTGCTCCACTTCCACTCCTGCGCAAACGTCACTGCTGAGCTCTTGTCCTTGATCTCTTTCTCCAGCCTTTCCCTCGTCGTGGCATTGCTATGATCCCATCGCTCAAACTCCGAGCCAAGGTACCAGCTCGGCACGAGTCCCAATCGGTCTGCGACCTCCTGTTTCAGCCTGTACATTGGTCGCTTGTCCTTGTCCTCCGACCCTCCGAGCATCATGATCGACCGTTGATCCGTCAAGCGCTCGTACTCGGACATCGTGATTGTGTCGTACTGGCTCTTGTCCGCGACCACGTACGCCACATTGGGCTCCTCAAAGCGCCAGTCGCGGCCCACGTCGGTCGGCTCGGTCCTCTTGGACGGATCGAACGGGTAGTCATATCCCTCGGCTATGTCGGTGTTGGCAATCTCCAGGTTGACGTATAAGATGGGTGCGCTGCAGTCAGCGAAGCGGTTCTTCCTTATCATTGTCAAGCAGCGCCACCACAGCACCCACTAGTATGAGTAGATGAGCTCTTTGTGGGCGAACTTGAAGTGCCCGTTTTCGAGCGTCCGGTCCACGTTATCCGCCAGTAACTCGCCCTCGAAGTCCTCCTCCTCCGCCCACCGCTCGATGAACCAGACCACGCCGTCCTCGGGGTGGTCGAGCGTCCGCTGATCCGCCAGCAAGAACGGGGTGAAGCCAGTCGGTTTGTACAAGCCTTCAGCCTCGAGGCGCCTGAGCACATCCTCGGGTGTTGAAAGCCCATATAAGTCCGTTCGTGCTGATATCTCTAATCGGCAGAACGGGTTGTACGCCTCATTGTTTCCCAGACCGAAGTCCCGCTTGATTATGCTGAGCACTGAGGAAGGAAGCTCGACAGTCGTGTACAGCGTGAGGGTGGACAGATCTCCTTGGAGGATAGCCATGATGAAGCGGTGAATGCGACGACCCGGAACGAGAGTGCCAGTGAACTGGACCAGTGGGTGAGCTAGATGTTTCGCGTTGGCGGGATAAGCGAAGCACT
Organism: Papiliotrema flavescens NRRL Y-50378; assembly: GCA_000442785.1. Classification (NCBI taxonomy): domain Eukaryota; kingdom Fungi; phylum Basidiomycota; class Tremellomycetes; order Tremellales; family Rhynchogastremaceae; genus Papiliotrema; species Papiliotrema flavescens. The sequence continues at coordinate 61,112 of CAUG01000336.1, forward strand.
CGTCCAAAGGCCTAACGCGACACATCACTGCATCCATCGTTGTCTGAATCCCAGAACCCCTATACAAACCATCTACGGAATCGAAATCGGGAACCGCAAATGAACACCTTGAGACTTCACCCTCGCGCACGCGTGTTCTCGCTTCCCGACTGAGCTACGCATCGACCTGGTGAGACCGCTGCGGTCCAGTCATCGACAACGGCCTACGCCTGAGCTTTCACATCCTCCTGCTTCGGCTCAACGCCCATGCGCTCGTAGTGCAGGTCCTTGATAGGCTCGTTGAGCGACCGGAACCAGATGAACAAGCACACAGCCGACAGCATGGCAGCGCAGGACTAGCTCGTCAGCGTGAGGTGGAATGACACGATCTTTACCGTAACTCACGCCAGCCACGAAAGGCCAGATCAAGTTCGGGTCGACGATGAACGGCGAGGCGATGAGCACGATGATGTACGATCCGGCAAAAGAGAACAGGAGCGACGCGTAGACGAGGCCCTTCATCCTAGCGGGAGCACGGGTGTACGCAACTGCTATCAGCATTCCCTCTGCCAGCAGCGACGTGGAGGCTACTCACTCTCGTACGCAGTGGTGATGACCAGTAGCTCTCCAATCCCAGGCAGCATGTACATAGGAGTCTGCCACCACAAGGAGATGTTCGTGCTGGTTTCACAGGTTGACGCATAGTAGCCACATTCCGAAGTCGTGTACACCTTCCACTGGATGATAGCGCCGATGGCCATGGAAGTAGCACCGCACAGGAATCCAGCCATCATGCGGTAGCACGCTCCGGACGGGATGCGGAATCGCCGCAGAGTGGGGAGGATAAGAAAGTTGAGGATCGGGGCGAAGATGATGGTAGCGATGGGCTGGAAGTTGGCCAAGAGGTCATTGGGCAAGCCATCCTTCTTGAGCACACCGCCCTGGGCGTTCTGCTGGGTGCCGAGCCCTCCTCCACCGACAAAGGCGTAGACAAGGGTGAAGAGGAAGACTTTGAGGCAGTTGACCGTCGTCCGTGCTTCGTCAACACTGTCGATCAGCTACTGAGAAACACAACGCCGCGTTGCGAAGACTCACAATTGGTCGTCCCAGGTGACACGGCTGACATCATCGCCGCGCGAGGCAATCACCGAAGGCTTGGCCTTGTTCCAGAACTCGTCGATATCCTCGGGCTTCCTCGAGAACAGCTTCTTCAGTCCTCCCTTGCTCAGCACCCGCTTGAAGACGGCGAAGAGCTCTCCAACGACTCCGGCCTTGGGCGGGACTTTGACGAGGCGAGGGCCGAGGAATCGCAGCAAGAAGCACATGATCACGTAGAGAATGCCGGGAAGACCGAAGGCCAGCCAGAAGCCCACCCTACGCGCCGAATACGTCGTCGCCAGACCGAAGACCGAGCCGTAACTGATGCACTGGTAGAACATGAGTTGGTACCCCTGGAGCGTGGTGGTCGGGTCGACAATGACCAGCTCGCCGCTCGGGAGCCGCTTGACATATTGCCTCTTGACCGGGTTTTGGTCGCACAAAAGCGGGTTGAGCGACGGCTTGATGAATCCCGTAGCGAATGCGAGCAGGAGCACCGACAGGATAAACAGCGCTCGAGCGGCGTCGATCTTCTCCAGGACTTGGGGGATGGCCGGGATGATGAGCAGCGCATGGGATACGGCCCCGATGAGCAGGCCGTACGTAATCGTCTTGTATCGCCCCCATCGGGTGTCCGAGAAGTAGCCCGACAAAAGCTAATATGAGCTCGTCTGTCCGAAATACAATGTCTCGGGTGCTCACGGGAATGGTGAAAGACAGGAACTGGAAGGTCATGTTGATGGCGGTGGCTCGAGCAGTGCCCATATCAAGGGCTCCAGCGTTCTGCTCCTTGCCTGCAGCACCCGACACGCTTCGGTCAGCCGAAATTCAGGGCGCATCGCCATTTTGAGTACTCACACAGCACCTGTCCTTGAACCAGGAGGCAGTGGTCGCATGATGAAGTTGTCAAAGACGCGGGAGCACCCATAGTAGCCTATTTGTGAGCTGGAGCCCTTCCGCGGCGACGTCATGGCGCATACTCGCTCGTTCGGCGAACTCCACAAAGCAGACCAGGATCGATACCCAGCTCATCGGGCCGGGCGTGAACCTCAACGTCCGCAGCTCCTCTTCTGTAGGCGCTCGCTCGTCATCCGCGCCATCAACGGCGGAGACATAGCTCAGCGCAGAGTGATCTTGAGGACTGGCGAGAGCGTCGCCCTTCTCGGTCTCGGGTGATGAAAGGCCCATGTTGCCAGCCGGAGATGCGGGATGTTGGTGGCACTATCAAGCGAGAAGAAGCTAAACACTTGATAATTTGATGGTAAGCTACTTCAGACCGCCAGGAGCTCGAGGATATATACCCGAGCGAAGGAGAGGCTACATGAAGCGGATCGTTAATGATAAGCGCAGCGATGGTGGGCTGGTGTCTGATCTCCAGAGCGGGTCCGCTACGCGCGTCGAAGTGCGACCTTTCGGAGTCGGGGGCGGCCTCTTTTGTTATCGATGTGAGGAGGGGAGTGCATGATACGCCTAATTGCAGATTGAAGAAGACGACTGCTTGGAGTCGATGGGAGTACGAGGCGAAAGTCAGATTACGACTCGCAGATAGCGAAGTGTAGCGGGTAGCGGATACTGCCGGAGCCGTAGCGGCGTAGCGTCCCGGTCACCGTCGGACCGGCATCCACACTATCATTCGGATCGGGAGACGGATTCACTCTGATTCAGTGTGTTGATCGGGAACGGACAACGACAGCATGCTGGGTTGGACCGAATTTAGTCCAACGAGCAATACCGACCTCAGAGCCCGCTCACAAGATCGAACTTCAAATCACGACTAGGTCTTCGACGCGCACGAGGCCCGCACACAGGAGAGCCGAGTATGAAGCTTCCAACCGGCCTTGCGATCGACCTGATCGGTCTCTTTTCGAGTCTGACAGCTCCCGCCGATTTGGAGACGACTCGGGTGTCGAACACGTCTCATCCATGGCTGGACACATTCCGTCCTCACAGCGAGCGCATTCGCCTGCTGCAGGCCAATCTGACATTGGACGAAAAGCTCCAGTTCATCGAAGGCGCTGCCGCGCTAGAGAATCACGGCGTGGGGGCAGCCATCAACCCTTGCATCGGTGAGCCTCAAGCGGCGGTCAGGTGAGATACAACTGATCTGCCAGGGCTGATCAAGACACCGCATCGACTGTGCGCTGCACCCATACCGATCTAGAGTACAAGGCTGATCTGCAGTGGCATCCCGAATCTGTGTATGGGCGACGGCCCTTCAGGCGTGTCGAACGGCCTGGGCAATGTCACCACTTTTCCAGCACCTATTGTGGTGGCTTCAAGCTGGAACCCAAATTTGATGTATGACTATGCGAAAGCGGTCGCTCAGGAGCATCGGGACAAGGGTCACAACGTAGCGTTGACGTGAGTCGGGGATGATCCCGTGTGTTTCATCTGATCCGCAGACCGACCATGAATATCCAAAGGTACGTGTGTGCAGTTTCTCTAATGGCGGAAGCGCTGAAAGCAGAGCTCCGCTGTGGGGCCGAAATGCGGAATCGCTCTCCGAAGACCCATTCCTGACAGCGAAGCTGGCGGTCGCAAACGTCAAGGGCACCCAAAGCGAACACGTTCTGGCTAGTCCGAAGCACTTCGCAGGTGGGTGGTTCGAGTGTTGCATGGTTAATTGGGCTCAACATAGCGTACAACCAGGAGACCAATCGCTTCGGTCATGCTCCGCTGTGGTCGGCGACAAATGTGATCGCCTCTAATCGTACATTGCAAGAGGTGTACTTCCCGGCTTTCAAGTCTGTCGTGGAGCAAGCCAACCCGGGATCAATCATGACCTCATACAACAAGGTCAATGGCCAACATGCGTCGGAGAACTATGCGATCCTCTCGGACCTGTTCTCCTGGGGTTTCGATAACGGTTTTACAGTGACGGACTGGTGAGGTTCATGCGAAGGAATCAGCTGAGACCAGGTATTTCGGTCAACGCAGCACAGTGGACGCTGCTCTTGCGGGACAGACAATGTCCATGCCAGGGGGCAAGAGCGACTTCGGCTTCGACGACTTCTACTCCAAGCACGCGATGAAGGAGGTGCTGCGGAATGGGTCGCTGTCGATAGAGGTGCTCGACGATATGGTCCGAAGAGTCGTTACACCGATGTTCGAGCACGGCCTGGTGGACGATGGTCGCGTACGCTGCATACCCATGCGCTTGTATGCCAGCTGACGGCAGCTCGGCAATGTCATGGATGATGTGCGGTCACAAGCACACCACAATCTGTCTGTCAAGGTCGTCGAGGAAGGATCTGTCCTGCTGAAGAATGAGCAAAAGGCGCTACCTCTTGGACCGGACGTCAAAAAGGTAGGTCGCCCGAGAGTCCGAGCTCACCTGACTGATGTACCAGATCGCCGTCATCGGTGCCGGAGGAAATTATGGCGCCCTCGTTACGGAGCGGTATGGCGGATTCGTGGGCAGTCCCAACCTGAATGAGACCCTCGTGACCCCGCTCCAGGGAATAGAAGCCAAAGTGGGCGAAGCTGCGGAAGTTGTGTTTGCGCAAGGACATCCCCAGATTGGATTTTTCGGATCGATGACGGATTCTGACTTCAAGCGCGGCCTGAATGTGACAGTGTTTTCCACGCCCGTGAGTGCCGGGCAAGAGGGTCTTGGTCCACTTCTAATGCCAGGATTGGAAGGGGAAACCAAATGTCTACCAAGTGATGAACAATGTCACCGCCGCGCTCAAGCTGGATCTCGGCAGATCGCTTCCCAAGGGTGTATCAGCGATCTTCGAAGGGGTCCTGACGCCCCCCGAAACTGGCATATACCTGTTCTCTCTATATGCCGGAGGTTTCGCGAAGCTTTACATCGACGGGAATGAGATCGCATGGCTGAGAAAGGAGGACTTTGTCAACTACGCGTGAGCTGGTGTCTGGGGCTGCTGGTTGACGTCGATGGCTGACGGGAAGCACCGGCGATATTGCGCTGCACGCAGGGTCAGAGGTATCGTTTCGCTTGGAATACTCGGCTGCGCCTGCGATCACCTCGGTCGGGCTCGACTTGGGGTGGGTCATACCGTCAGTGCGACGAGCGCTGCTGTTGGAAGCGGTCGAGACTGCCGAGAACTCGGATGTCGCCATAGTCTTCGTCGGGAATGTCCTATCTGAAGGCGGAGATGGCACCAGGTGGGTACTCGCCAGGTCCCCTAGCTTACTATCAGCCTGGCGCTCTCGAAAGTGTACGACGAGCTTGTGTTCGGAATTGCTAAGAAGGGTCGTCGAGTTGTCGTCGTCGCGCAAACGAACAATCCCTTTCTCATGCCCTGGCTGGAGTAAGCCTCGGCGTCCTGCCTTGTATGTTTGCACAACTGATCAGCAGTGAGGTCCAAGCAATGCTGGTCCAGTGGTATGCCGGCGAAGGTGTCGGTACCGCACTGGCGAACATTCTTTTCGGGGATGTGAACCCATCAGGCAAGCTCGCAATGACCTTCCCGGCATCTGATTCCGATGGTCCGACTGCCACGCAAGCGGCTTTCCCAGGTGCGTACAAGGGCACTGCCTGGCGGGCCCGATCACGCTGACCTAAAGGTCCGGATGGAGATCTCATGAGCGACAACGCCGACGTATACTACAGCGAAGGATTGCACGTGGGATACAAATGGTTCGACCATCACGACGTCAAGCCCCTGTTCCCCTTCGGTCACGGTCTCTCGTACACAACCTTCGAGTTAAGAAAGATCGGTGTCGAGCTGGACGCGAAGCTCAGGTTACACATCGAGACTTCAGTGACCAACACGGGCACCAAAGACGGCCAGGAGGTGATTCAGCTGTATGTCGGGTACCCTCAAGAGGCCCTGGAGCCACCGAAACTGCTGAGAGGCTTTGAGAAGGTCTTGGTGGGAGCGGGAGAGACGCAGGCGGTTGCATTCACGCTCGACGCACGGAAAGACTTGCAGCACTGGTCTGAGGACCGCGGAGCCTGGGCTTTGGCGAGCGGGAGATACACACTGTACGTAGGGACGTCGTCGCGTGACATCGCCTGGTCGGAGACTGTGGACATTGCAGCGTAGAGGGCTTCTCAGGTATCCCACATGACAGCTGGACTGGGTGGATGTTGAGATTGTAATCTGCGATATACCATCGATGCAACGATTGCGCAGAAGAAACCGCGATCACCGTTTGGATGCATCAAGAACCCCCAGACGAGACTACACAATATTCAGGACGCCACTAGTAGAAATGTCGGAACATGGGGTTCTTGGGTCCCTCTTGCAACACCTCGGTGGGAACATCCTTTGAAGTCCAGTCGACCCCTTGGGCCTTGTTCCGCTTCCTGTTGTCAAGCATCATCCACATTCGCATGCCGACAATGAGAGTCAGAGCGACAGCCTCGAGACAGGCAGTGATGATCATGGGCGTCTCGTATTTGGGCGCGAAGGTGTCCAAGAACAAGTTGGCTGAGACGACACCGCCCGAGTTGGCGAGGAAGGTGAACATGCCGACTCGGAACGCTCGACCGTCCTCGGAGGGGTCGTTGCATTGATGCCAGGTGTGGAAGAGGACGGAAGGGGTGAAGGCACCGCCTGGCTTGTCAGCGACGGAAAGAAGGCTCACAGAGACTAGACTTGCCAGTGATGAGGAAACAAGCAAAGTAGGAAGCTTTCTTTTCGGTGACGGGCAGAGCGATAAGAATAATGAGACCGACAATGACCAGGACGACACTCGAAGCCAAATGGAAGCCTCGCTCTCTGTGTCGGTCAGAGGACCAGGCGGTAACGGCGAGCAAAAAGGTACCGAAGAAGAAGGGAGCCACGGTGAACAGGTTGGTCTTGACGACAGAGTACTTGTATCGACCGATGATTTGAGTCATGAAATTACTGGCGACGGCGGTAGCGGTACCATAGCAGACAGCCATGGGGCCAAAGACGTAGAACTTCCAGTCTCGGAGGGGAGCGAAAAAAGTCTTGTATTCGAACTTGGTATTGGAACCACTGGACCCGTCGGCGAGGACTCGGTACAAGGCGACTTCCTTCTCTCGCTCGCTGAGGAACTTGGCGGAGGCGTGCGACCAAGGGAGAAAGCAGGCCATGGCAATAGCGAAGCCAACAGTCAAGGCACCCTATCCGTTGAGCGTGATAATGGCTCATCGCGGGAATGGCTCACCTCGAGGAGGAACAGGATCTGCCACCCATGCAAGTGGCTGTCGGCCTGGAAGACGCCGTACGAGATAAGACCCGAGAAAGCACCTGACAGACATTGACAAGACAAGAAGACGGCGACTCGGACACCGAGTTCTCCCCGTTGGTAGAAGGTGGTAAGGTAGAAGATGACAGAGGCAGCGAAACCAGCTTCGAAAGCACCGAGGACTGTCAGGTCAGCACGTCGATCATGCGCAGTCTGCGTCACACTGACTCAGTCGGATAGCCAAACTGCCTCCGAAGTCCTTGGCGGCAGCGTTGATGGTGCACATGGCACCCCAACCGATCATGTAGCCGGGCAGAGTAAATTTGGGACCGATTTTCCGTGTCAGCATGACACCGGGTACGACGAGGGTACAGAAGGGTATGTAGAAGACTGAGAGGAGGGTTCGGTATCCATTAAGCGGGAAGTTGAGGTCCTCTGGCGGATCAGCCCTCATACACGAGTCACAAGACCTCAAGCTCACCAGTCATACCGTCCGACTTTGCGTTGGACAAGTTACTTCGGTCAAGCGAGTTGAAGAGATAAGCGCCGAAGATCCATGGCAGGATCTGGCGAGTCAGTCATGGAGCCACTAATGCAGGATACGGCCATGTGACTCACGTGAAGGTCAAACTTCCTGACAACGGCCTTGGACTCTTCCTCGGTGAAATCATGTCCGGCGATTCCGATTGAGACGTCGACATCTTGAAAGTCCTTGGCATCTTCGACTTTGGGATCGGCCACGGTGCTGGCACGGAGAGACATGGCTATGATTTGGAGAAGTAAGGAAGTTGTGACGGGATGACAGATACTTCTTACGCTAGGCCCAGGTGTTATACACGGCTGGAACGAGATAAGGGTTCACTGCAACGGTCGGTCGAGGTCGGTCGAGCCCACAGAAAGCTTATCCTATGGACGCACAATCCCGTCTTGGCGATCGGGAAAGAGGTACAAAGCGTTTGGTGACATGCTCATTCCAGCAAGAACTCGTGCTGCTATCGTTGCCGATCAAAGTCGGACCTCAAAACCAGGCGCGGTGCGAGAGGATGGCTAAGGTGCGGCTGTAGAACGCCGAAAGAAGCATTCCCGATTGGCCGGGAAAGTGTCTCTCGGGTTCCCCGCTCCACACGGGAAAGTCGCTCGCGGCGCATTGACCGTTTCGACAGCTCTTCTCCGAGTATCATTGGGAAAGGTCAACGCCATTTCAAGATGGGACGCAGAGCTCAACTGAGCATGGGAGGCAGGACCACAGAGGCACTAGATCTTCTGACGGTAGGACGGCTCTCCAGCGTATAAGCATCGACATGCATCGATAAGGGCCGGGTTTATGCTTCGTTGTTACGAGGACGGATGGGCGATGGACGCCAGGGCGCACAGGGCTTTGATGGGCCAGGATGCCGTATTGGGTGGGTTATATCAGTTGCCGTTCATCTCGGCAATCGGAGGGGGAGCGGGGCCGGGAAGAGCGAGAGAGGGAGATAGAGAGAGGCAGACAATTGTCTCAAGATAGGCGTGGTGTTCACTTCGGTTTCTACTCCATTATCTGCTTGCAACCTGCATTGCCTTCCCCTGTATATGTCGACGTCTCCAGCAGCCGAAACCACTCCGCAGGCAACTGGCGAGTCATCTGGTCCGTCCCACGTGGTTACCAATGCCAATCCCAAGCCGAAACGAGCGTCCGCTGCGAATAGATCCACTATCATCGGTCGACCTGCCAATGCTTGTGCGAGATGTCGGTCCCGCAAGATCAAGGTAGGTGCTACACCCAGCCGTGTAAGCTTCACTGACGAGTAGTGCACATGCGAGAAGCCCGTATGCGAGGCTTGCAGACATGCAAATGTCGACTGCGACTATCCTTCGGAGGAGAGGCCCAATTGGGAGTGAGCCATATCTTATGTTGGGATATAGTCTCGTGCTGATGGACAGATATGTCCGGACACTCGAATCTCGACTCAACTCGATGGAATCTACGATCAACACTCTCAGCCAGGATGGAGCTCGCAAACGACGCAGAATAAGCATACCTCGCGACCACCCTCCCACTCCGATCCCGGCCGACCCGTTCCCATCTGTCCCACTCTCCAGCAGCCTGCCTTCTTACAATCTCGCCGCGCCCGCTCCCGTCACTTCTCACAGTCGAGCAGATGTTTCGCCAATGGCCTCGCTGGACGTGGTAGGGCTCAGCGGTGCACCGCGTGGTCGAGCTCGAATCAGAGGGAGGTTGACTGGAGGGGAGACACTGGTTGTCAAGCCAGAAGATCTGCCGGACAAGGAAGAAATCGACGAGGCCCTAGATTACTACTTCAGCTTCATCAATCCCATCTTCCCCATCTATCATGAGCCGTCAATGCGCACCCAAGTTGTGAGCGTATACCTAGCTCAGGTCATGGCCTCCCCGCAGACGCTACACGATATATACCGTAAGCCTGTCCGGGGCTCACCACCCCGACGAAGCTGACTCGCAGTCTTCCTCGCCTTGTACACAGTTTTCCAGGAGAGAAGCAGCTCAAATCCTTCATATTGCCTATGGAAAGGCAAGGGTAATTTGAAGATCGTCAGCTCAGTCCGATGCTGATATGCCAGAGCACTGGGAGAGGGCAATCAAATATGGGCAACTGGCAGCGATGAATGTTCCTCTTGTTCGCCTACAAAGCACTTTGCTTCGCCTGCAGTATGCTTTCCGGGATCCCGAAGCTGCGAGTAAGTCTGAGATACCTTGCCCTAGTCGATGTTGACTTACAGGCGTCTGGGAACTCACAGGAGCCGCTACGAGGTTGGCGATAGATATGGAGCTACATCATGACCCTGGAGCAGCTGGCCTCACGCCCTTCACAGCTCTTGATATCGACCTGAGGCGACGCGTGTTCTGGGCGTGAGTGGTTCTCGCTATGTCAGGTTACGCCTAGCTCATGGACGCAGAACCTGCATAAGCGATAGAAAAGTGTCGACTGCTCTGGGCCGCCCATGTGGGCTGCAGAATGACTGGATCAGTACCAAGGTATGTGTTGATCTCCCGTGTCTTGCCAGACAATACTGATGTCCTCAGTATCCTAGCGTTGTCGATGATAGCCTAATATCTGCTCAAGGGATCAGAGACGGACCCGCTAGCCACTTCAAGGAGACTGGCATTCACCATGCCAAGTTCCATTTGTTCCAGTTCGACATCCACGAACGCCTCAACAGCGTCACAGCCGCCGCACAAGGGTGTCCGCCTGAAGAATGGTTCGAGGAGATGCGTCAGAGGATCAACGAGTGGAGACACGGCTACGTGCCCGATCCTGCCGAGTGGCTCAATCAGGCGGAGCTGGACCGACATGCCAATATCGCCTTGTCGTTGCTACATCGACCCTGCCCCGGCAATCCACGACCAAGCCACGACTCGCTCGTCCGAGCCGTAACGGCTGC
>CAUG01000336.1:71729-95641 GCA_000442785.1 Papiliotrema flavescens NRRL Y-50378
TCGGGACTACAAAGGCATCTGGCGGAAACGGTGCTTCAACTACGTATGGATTGCCATACACCATATCTTCCGGGCTGGCGTTACCTACTTGAACTCCTTGTGGATAGCAAGCTCGGAAAATTGGACGCTGGTACCGTCATACGTCCAGGCGATTTTAGACATACAAACGTGTTCTCAACTGCTTGAAGCTATGGCGGGTGAGTCTTCGTGATCACTACGAACCTCATTGTCGCTGATCCTCAAGCTCGCGACAAGTCAACCGAAGGTCTTCGGGACGCATTCGAGACTGTATCGACCGGTATCATCCAACAGTTGACCGCTCAACAGACAGCGATGACCACTATCAACCGCAATCCCTCAGACAACGTCAACACCAGCGGATCAAATGGCTTGGATTACGCATATCTCAACGGCCCACCCACTCGAGCTGGACTGGGAACCGGGGCGTCGGTCCTGACTCACGCCTCGGCTTCCATGTCCGGAAACGACGCCCCGATATCCACTGCGACCAATGCGAGGTGGAGCATGAGCGACAGTGAGCAAGAAGACGGAACGGGCATAACGATGCCCGCCAGCGATGAACACGTTTCTGGTGTTTCAGCTTTGCCGAATTCGACCTCGGCGACCAATGCTGCCGATACGCTGCAGCGATTCTTCGCCAACCCTTTCCTCGATGCGAGTGCGATCGGCGACTTGGATTTCTCGCTCGATTTCTTCGCTGGCATGGGTCGGAAGATGGACGATCCGGAAGAATGAGAGCATGCAGCGGTAGCATATGAGGTCAACGGGCGAGATGATAGGTAGTGCATGCAGTATCTTCTGTAGATCGGCCACCAATGCTCTCAAGCTCCGTTTACGCCGTTGGTCTCGGCGACCTCCACCTCCTTTCGCTGGGTTTCCCACGGTGCAATTCAAGATACATAAGCTTGAACCCCGCTTCTGCTACGGACACTTCTCCGTCGTATCTTGGCATAGCAACTCTCCTTTCCCGATGGGCCGTTTCCCGCATCTCATGGGATTTGACGGGAAATACCTCTGCAACCCTTGAGCGCTAGACCGGCATGTCCGATAGACTCTATGTAGCGATAAGTGCTAGAGCGCATATATACCACGCAAAGCGTGTGCGTGGCGAAATGACAACAGCTGCACTATTACCCCTCGAGTCCCCATGTACCGGAACAACAAGAAGAACCACATCACGCCTGTAGGGGCCGAGGGCACCTCGCAAGTCGAGAAAGGTCCCAAGGCAGCCCTGGAGGAGGACGTCGGGTACATCAGTTTGCCTCGAGTCGATGGCATGTCCTTGTCTCTTTGGCAGGAGACAACGCGAACGAACCCCTTGATCGATCACCGCACAACGGCGGATCTGCCTTCTCAGGCCGATGTTGTCATCATCGGTTCAGGGGTGAGGACCCAGCTATCGGATGGACGGTAGATGGAGACTGAACCTCAGCTATCGGGTGCTTTGGCTGCTCTGTCATTCTTGATGAGCGAGAACCGGCCCAAATCGCTTGTTTTGGTGGAAGCTCGAGAACTGTGCTCGGGAGCTACGGGTAGAAATGCTGGACACTGCAAGCCAGATATCTGGCGAGGATTCACCCATTACTCGAGCCTCTTCGGCCCCGTGGAAGCATTGAGGGTGAGTTTCACGATCGGCTCTGTAAGTCTGTCCTGACAGCGCAGATCCTGAACAACGAGAAGCAGACATGGCAAGCTTTGAACCAGTACGTCAAGAAGAACGACGTGGATTGTGACCTATGGACCGGAAATACGGTACGCACCGAGAAACCTAGTGGCACTGAGAGAAGCTGACAATGTCCAGCTCGACGTGATGATGACCGACGAGATCGCCAAGACGGCAGCCGACACCTTCAAGGAGTTCAAAGCTGCCGGAGGAAATACCGGGGACATCGAAGTCACGACTTGCAAGATCGCCTCTGAGAGGGTAAGTCCTGGTTCCAACACCTCGTTCTTGCCAATACTGAAATGGTCAGATATCTCGGATCCATGGAGCGAAAGCAGTGTACGCTTCTGGAGCCTCAACGCTGCATCCCTGGAAGCTCGGTGAGTCAATTCGGCTTCGTTACTTAGACGTGCGCTGACTCTCCTAGTTGCGCACCTTATTGAGCGATGTCTTGAATATGACGGGTTCAACCTTCAAACCTGGACACCTGTCACCTCCGTCACCGGCAGCACCAGCAAATGGAGCATAGACACTGCTAGAGGATCCATCATCACCCCTCTCGTGATTCACACCACCAATGCCAACGCCGGTGTCCTGCTTCCCGAGGTACACGGACCCATCTACCCCTTCCCCCATCAGTAAGCCTAGCTTTTCCGCATTCGCTCCATGCTTCCGCTAAGCGCTGACGATCAGGTGCAACAAGGTCATCCCGCCATCCACCTTCTCGGGTTCGAAGCGTCTACAGAACTCCTACGCCGTCCTCTATCCCGATGCCATGTACAGTGTAAATCCCCGTCAAGGCGGTGATGGCTCGATCCTCTTCGGCGGATGGGCGCCAAGGCAATATGAGCTACTTGAATACGTAGCCCAGGACCCTAGACGGCAGACAGACGACGGCTTGACAGACTTTGAGCCGGTCACAGAGGCGGTGCGAGAGTTCGGTACAAATGGCTTCCAATGGTATGTCTTCTCTTGAGCCCGCTTGGAGCTCCCGCTGACAGTACAGGGACTCGCCTGGGCGAGGTCACCACGCCAAGTACGATCGAGCTTGGAGCGGTATTCTCGGACGATCGAAGGATAGTGTGCCATATGTCGGAGCGGTTCCTGGAAAGAAGGGTCAATGGATATCAGCAGGCCACAACGGGCACGGGATGGTGCGTATCGCGACTCTGCGCTCCCTTTTGAGAGCACGACTGATCCGCCAGGCAAGAATCTTCACGGTCTCCCCTGCTCTGATCAAGTTGATCAACGGCGCGTCCTGGGAAGAGACTGGACTGCCGCACTCGTTCCAGATCTCGGAGAAGCGGCTCAGAGACCTCGGCGGTGGTTCAAACCTGGCAAGGCTGTAGATGTGTCGTTGTTGGCTCGAGAGCTCCGGCATGCCCGTCTTGTATCAGCCAATGACCTTCTAGACCTACTTAGACACCGTCCCGCTTGTACGTTGAGGACGCCCATGGGTGTCACTGGAGACCGAGGCAATCCCGCAAGGATCTTCAGTGCTCGAAAATGCATTGTCCGTTCGCGCATCTTGATCGCTGCGCTACTGCTGAGCCATGTAACGCAGGGATCTCAGCGGGTCCTGTCAAAGCCCAGTCGAAGCCGCACAGGCTGAGGTCGTTGAGAATAGGGTGCTTCCATGCATACGCCTTCTGGCGACACCATCGGGAGGCAACGCGCATTGCTGAGCCAATGACCCGTGCAAGAAAATGCTCATGTCAAAGTGATTTGTCTGCATCAACAGCACCTTGTGTTGACTACGCGACGGTACGAGCTTTTGGCTCAGATTCCCGCGGAGGTAACCTGGCGCACCACATGATGGCGATGGCAATGAGCCCCATAGCCTGCGGTGAGCATGGCTCTGCTTCTGTAGATTTACAGAAAGCTCACCCCTTGAACCGCGAACGTTAGCCGTGACAGGCTGTGTCCTGAGAGCACGGCGAACAGGGTCCCCGTAAGCGATGCTGCGCGTGGGCTACAGGCCGACAAGACCTTGAAACAGTCATCATGACTCACTAGTGACCAAGACACCAGCGGTCTCCAAGATGGCCATCGCACTCAGGGCCTCAACACGCTCGTCTGGTTCGCACATCTCGGTGATAATGCCCTTCGAGGCGGGAGCTGATCCTGCCGCGAATGGCAGCAGGCACGCAACTACGGGTCAGCTTTAGGACCACTTAATACCAGAGGAAGCCTGGACCCTCACCGCCATAAATCTGCCACCCATGTTGCACAAGCGCCAGTGTGCCCGTCAATACCGAGTCGACCATCATGCTGCACCGAAGATACACCAGGTCGAACTCAGCGCCAGCCTGACGGGCTGAGGCGGGGACGGGGACGGGCTCGTCCGCCACGCCGGCGACTTGATGCGCCGTCTCGTAGTCGGCGATTCGAGTGGGTATGCGCGTCGAGTCCTTGCACATGGATGCCGTCTCGGTCTGAGCGTACCACCGGTGACCTGCGTTGATGATGGGAGCAAACAGGAACGTGAGGAAGCCACCGCGGATCAACGAGTTCAACGCCATCATGTACCCGTTCTGAAATCAGCGCGAGTGGGAAAATGCAGAGCGCTCCGGGTACCTTTGACGGTGTGAAGGAGAACGCATTGGTGCCGTACATTTGCAGCAGAATCGGGTTGAAGCCGGTTGCGAGCTGCACTTCAGCACTGTTCCTGCTAGCAATGGGAGCCAGCTTACGACTCCGACAAAGATACCGCAGCCCATCACAGATAAGCCGTAGTATCGGCCACTGCCCTGCTTCCGCGGTAAGAACACCTTGAGCGGTCCAAGGAAGCCTTTCGAATTGCTTCCAGGTTTGGTGACGATGGCATTATCGAGGCCCAGCGGGGTGGACTTGATGAAGGCTAAGGCAAAGACGAGCGAGAGTAAGGTGAGGGCCACGGCGATCTCGAAAGGCGACAGGATGCCGAGGTTGTCTCCCGACCAGCCTCCGCCTGACATGAGCCTGATTTGCTGTGGCAGCATCAAGCAGAACTTACACACGAAACCAACTGCAGTACCGATCATGACGCAGCCTTGAAGCCTGCCAAAGACTGCCGTCTCCTCACTAGCATCTGCGAGGTGGGAGGCGTACGAATTGGCGACGAGTCTGCTCGTCAACGACTGGGCGCCCTACCAGAGTCTTACGTCTCGAGAACAAAGCTCATACACTCACTGATAACCTTGCGGTCCGCCCAAGCCCGAAATGGCCTGCGATGCGCTCACCAACAAGACGCCATGATATCCCCCCGTCTTCACTGCGATGGTCACATCGCGCCCTCATATACATTTCAGTCCACTCACCCGCTGCGATCTGGGCGAAAAGCCGGAGCACCGGCCAAGTAGCTTGTTGTACCAAGGCCCACTTGAAGCCAAATCTGTCGATCGTCCACTTTGCATAAAAGAGGTTGACGACGGCTGAGTGTGAGTGGCCTTCGAGACCGCTGAGGGGAGCTGGGCGGCTCACCAAAGATGGTGGTGACCAGACCGAGGCTCGAGATCGCGGCGGCGGCAGACGACTCGATCTCTCCGACCTTGCAATGATCTTCTCTATCCTCGAGCGGTTCATGCGATTTGTAATACTCATCACACGTCATCTGCCGTACAACGTACAGCATCCTGCACATCAATCACTGTCCCGAGGGTCGTTGACCAGTTTCGAAGCTCACGAGACGCCCGTGAAGGCATATGCGACCGATAGAGCGCTCACAAAGACGTAAAGCCGTGCGATGATGCGCCTGTTCGAGGGGCCCGCCGACTCCTTGATCAAGAGAGAGCGCTCTGACCTGATCGAACTGGTCATTTCGTCTCAGAAGTAATGATGTTTGTCTCTACTACATGCTCACACGAATGATACTGATGAGTATATATGGTCTCGTCGAGCACTTAACCTCAGGCACGACTGCTCGGGCGACATGAGAGTGAGAAGCAGCTCGCAACACCCGCTACAAGACTATCGCGGACATGAAGCGGGTCACGTGACTGTCCTTCCCCCCGGGAGGAGGTGCGTAACATGCGCCTGGGAGTTCTTCTTTGCCTGTACGTCAAATCAAGCCGAACGACTAAGGGGCTGCATTTGTGGAAGGCGATCGGAGTGATTTTACGACAGTGCGTGTCTGAATGCGTCTGCGACACGCCATACCTCGGTGTACGTGTTGTACACAGCGCTCGGCGAAAGACGAATCAAGGCCGGAGCTCGCTTGTCTACGATGATACCCCGCGCTCCCAGCGACTCGTACACCGCCACGGGCTGAGACGAGTACTCAGTCTCTGAGCGGGCATTCGCTCCGAGGATCTCCATTCCCAAACACGACCCTCTGTCCGAAATGTTGAGTGGCGACATAATGCGGAGGCCGGGCAGGTCGCTCAGCAGGTGTTCCAGCAGCCCGGTCATGAGGGTGGACTTCTGACGAAGGACCTCGATGACCTCTTTCCGCGGTATCGCTAGCTGCGTGGCAATCTTGTCGAAGGTCACCATGCCGCCGTGCACCGGCACCGTCCCGAACTGGGCGTCAGCCTGAGTGGCAAATTCGGGTGCTTCTCGGTACTGACAACGCTGGGGTTGCTGATAGCAAATCCTTTGGCCCCATCACGCGGGATGAAGTCCTCGCAGTGGACAAATCGAGTATCCAGCTCTTGTCCCCACCATCCGGCCAGACTGCCTGTCAGTGCCAGGGCGTAGGTTGACAACATTGACCCGAGACTCACCGAGGGAGATCGAAGTTCCTTTCGTGCACGAACACGCCCGCCGTCGCTCCCGGCCCGGAGAAGAGGTACTGCGGATCAGCCGGTGGTCATAGGTTCCCCTTACCTTGTAAGTACACCACGAAGCAAAGTCCACACCCCACTCGTGCAGTTTAATTGGGACGTTCCCCGCGGCGTGGGCGCAGTCCCAGCCGACTACACAACCCGCCTCTTTGCCCGCACGGGTGATCGCTTCCATATCGAGCCACTGGCCTGTCTGCCAATGCACCGCCCCGAAGAACACCAACGCGATCGAGTCTCCCTCGGCTTGTATTAGATCGAGAATGTCCTCTGTCCGGAGACAATCCTCTCCCGAGCGAGGCACCACGCGGAGCAATGCCTCGTTCGGGTCCAGGCCTGCCATCTGGACATGTGAATGCAAGGCGTACTGTTCCGTGAGCATGCTATACTGCCATGGCGATCGCGCCGGCTGCTCACTCGATCCGAGGGAAATGCATTCGCCTCATAGAGGAGCTTATACCGCTTCGCGCGGTTGGGCCGGTAGAATGCATTGAGAAGCAAGTGGATATTGCTCGTCAAGCCTCCCATCCACACTATTTCGCTTTCCCTGGCACCCACCAGATCCGCCATAACGTCCGTGTACCTTTCGTCTAGCCCGCCCAAATTTCCAGGAGCAGTCCATGGCTGAGCCTCATGGCGGCGGGTGTGACTGTGACCAGAGAAACCGCTGAGCTTAGCACGTGGTTTCGATACATGTTACGGTGACTCACTCTTCCGTCCAGGTCCTCAGCTCCTCTTGTATCAGCCCAGGAGTCGCCTTTGGCATGGGTCCCAGTGCATGAGCTCCAAAGTATATCTGCCCTTCCCTTGCCCCAGGCAGTTCGAAGTCCTCGCGAAAGGCGCTGAGGCGATCCTCCTCGTCCAGTCGGCGAGCAAAGTCTAGAGATGTCGACGAAAGTCCAAACCGCTCCTCCAGCTGCCCGAGCTGGGCGATCTTCCTTGTCATACCGAGGTCGAGCGTAGGACAGTCAAGTCAGATATTGACAGTGCAGCGAACGGGTAAGCAGAGTCTCACGTGAGGTACTTCAAAGCCTTGCCAACAGACTTGTGTCCCCGCCATTCATACTCGAGACTCCGCTACAGCCCGCTACACGTTGTGATGAAGGATACTTGACGGTAGCAATCGGCGAATAAAGCGGAGCGAACGAGCCAGGACTGCCTCTTCTGCCCAGGAAAGTGCATGCAGCTATGACAAGTGCCAGACAACACTACATGCCGAAGAAATCGGACTGAGGGAATCCGAACACATCCGCCGCGTCCCCATTTGAGATCCCGAAGGTTTCAAAGAAGTCTGTGGTAGGCCATACGACATTGCCGTTACCGCCAGCTCCGCTGATGCCATCGCCGTTCACGCTGATCTGCATCTCCCCGCCAAAGGCGACATCTGGGAACGGCATGTATTGGCCGAACCCGTTCGAATTCGTGGTGGGCAAAGGGACCGGTATCACCGTTGCCGACTTTCTGCTTCCCGTGTAAGGCTGCGACACTGCCATGCCCGTAAGCATGCCAAGTGGGTCGCTTTGCCCGGGGCTCGTCGCTGGATCGCCCCCAATGCCGGGCAAGCGCCGATTGTCCAGCTCTTCGGCTATGTGGTCTCCTGGTGCATCGGAGTCACGACGCGATGCGATCGCCGAGAGCTGTTGCAGCACCCTCAGCCATCTGGCCGCGGCTGGCAGCTCATCGCGAAGCGTCGTCAGGATGGCTGTGGTAGTCACTAAATTACTGTCGGCGTTGGCGGCATAGGTGGTGCACACTGAGGTATCAGCTCCGGGACCAGCGTGCGACGTACGGGCTGGCCAGCGTCGGAGGTAGCTCATCATCGCACCCGACAGGAAGAGCACGAAACACTGCCAGTCAGCGAGATCGTCCCTGACTGCTAACTCATGAAGGGTGCCTCACCATCAGCGGCGTGAACCCCTTCGGCATATTCGCGTCTCGTCCTCTGAGGTATTTCTCGCATATCTCTACTACTTGGCTGGCGCTTGAGAACGCTTGATCCGCGCAGTCGTGCCAGAATTCGGCGGGGGCCACGGGTATATCGTGCGGGAGCTCGAATTGCGAGTCGGTATCGGCCAGCATATGCGGGAGGTACATCCGGCGAAACAGGATCTGCGACCCTTGGGAAACGAGGTGCAAGTGGACGAGTGCCTACTGTGAGCGTCATGTACCGTGGCAGGCTTCAGTCCAGATCATCACCTACCATGTCGGTTCTCCGGTTCTGGTGTGCAGCAAGGGAGGCGTCCGAGAACTTGAGGCGCGGAGACAAGCCAGTCATAAACTGCTTCCAGCCCCTGTCGATCTCTGCAAACTCGCCATGGGGGTCCCAAGGCGAGATCGTCGCTGCGCCGCGCTCAATGCATGCCGCATAACGTGCCGCGCGGCTCCACAACGACATGACCGAGATCTCGCCATCAGTCACTTGACTAAAGGCATGAGGCTGCAAGGGGACTTACCGTGTTACCCATGAGGGACCTGCTGACGATCTCGGGTGTGATAGCCGTCGGAATACTTCCGAAGTCCCAGTCATCCTCATCGCAAGGTGTGTGAATCGTCACCGTCAATCTCGCCTGCGATTGGTATCCAAATCCGACCGTCAAAGAATCATCCGCGACCAATAACGACCACACCGTACGGCGAGACGACTCCGCCGCGAGATGCTGGTGATCCGGTGACTGTTCGTTTATCTTGCTGTACGCCTCCTTCCGCTCAAGCCTCAGGAGCTCGACCACTGGCGTAAGCCGGGACCCGACCAGAGAAACCCCACACACGTACTTCGCAGGCCCATACCGATCAGCATCTGCTTGTGAGACTTTGCAAATGATCTCGCAAGGTACTCACCCAAGAGCGTGACCCGTTTCCGCTGCCCCAGTCGCTTAGACTGAGGAGATACAGAGCCTGCACGCATTCCAAAGAGGGATCCAGGCACTGTTCCGCGAGCATCGCCATCGCCTTGTCCTTGTAGTATCTGCAGGTGGTCTCGATCGAGTTCGCGTGTCTTGCCGCTAGCGTCTTTACGAAGCCAGCGGTCAGGGACAAGATCGCCGAGATGAGGAAAGGCGATATGGACTGGCGCTCATGGCGTATTTTGCGAAGGAAAGTAGTCCGATGTAGGAAGCCTGATTGTGAGTGTAGCTCTGGAGCCAAAAGTTAAGCGGACTCACCAACTTGATAGAACGAGTAGAAGAAGATTTCGGCTGCTTCGGTCAACTCGTCTACCGAAGGCTCGCTGCGGGGTTAGCGTGTGGGAACAGGTGGAGAGCCGAAGCGGGACAGCTCACCTGTCTATGATCGCAAGCTCGTGAGCTATACGATGTCTGCGCTTTGAGCCGGTGCGGTGGGCAGGAGATGCATGATGAGCGTGGCCGACTGGCGACACGGTCGGGCCCACCAGCGTGGGGGTGGACGGGCCGGAGCCGGAAGCCGAGTCGCCAAACCCATATCCTGCCCCGTGCCCAAGCTGCTTGGAAACAGCTGCTATGGACTGCTGGTCCAGCTCTCTGTCTTGCAGAGCAGCAGGGATGCAGGCACTGAGTGGAGAGCTTGGCCCAAGGGTCCCGATGAAGGCCTTGAGCTGCTCGAAGAAGGCCGGATCGAAGCCCCCGGCCGGCTGCAGAGGCAGGCTAGTGTTCTGTGAAGCTGTTGAAATGGAAGCCGCCTGCTTCTGCCGCTTGCTGGGGCGAGGTGCCTGTCACTCAGCACGTCTCCTTCGTATGCGCGTGGCCATAGGCGCACATCTTTGCGATCGATCACGCTACATCCCCTCATGAACTCGCACTTGGTGTCAGTCAAGCTCTTCGAAGCACAGTCCCAACCGCACCTGCGCGGCCCTGCCGGACGTTCTGCACGTCTTGCAAGGTGGTACACCGTCGCCATTGTCATTGATACACTTTGTCCTAAGTCGGCGACACCGCCGACAGGCGATCGGGCCGCGTGCTGCCGCGTTTGCAGCGCCGGCTTGGTCCGCGTGAGCGATAGAAAGGGACATCATGTTTGAAGTAGCGTTGTACAAGGCGCTAGTACCGACATGAAGTCACAAGGATGAGGCTGACCATACGAAAGATGTAGGGACACCATGCATACAGGGCCGGCGTGGCCGGTCGGGAAGTATTGTCACCGATAAGCCCGCTACATGACCCGCTACATTCCGGCAATTCCGGGCCCGCCTCATGTCCAGGATCGTCCGCCTTTGCTCGACCTCCACCCGATAGTTGTCCGTACAGATTGAGCTAACGCTTCAACGCAATCACCAATGATGCTCGCGACATGTAGCTATATGGTCATCGGCAGGAGTCTCCAATGAACACAGATAGATAGTTGATAGATTCCCATTTGGCATACTTCAACTGATTGTCGACAACTAGGACCAGCACATCATTTCAGATCAGCAACATGTCCGGACATGTCAGCATGATGAACGACGTGCTCATCTCGCAGCGTGAGATAACCAGTTCAGTCTGTTGAGTATCCGACTGACTTGCAGTGCCGCCTGAAATCCTGCGCGCGACGTTGCGACACATTGTATCTCAAGTTCCAGAGGCTAGAAGCTTGTTCACCGATCACGTCCGGGGGCATTTCCGCGCCTCACCACCGACGATCACTCCCCCGAACACTCTCTTCCCCCCGGACGGATCGACGGCAGCGCTCGCGGAGTATCTGAGGCTCAGTCGGTGTCTATTCAGTTGTCACATGGTCCAAGAAAGCCTCCCATAGTGGGTCACTTCTCGTCTAGTGCGACCCCGCTGAACTCAGCTTGATCCATCTCGTGCGAGCTATCCCGTCCGCAAGGGCCGCGTGGGCAGCCGATTCGCCTCTCGAACGCTCACTCGAGACCTCGTCCGCGGACATCGTGCAAGCCGTGCAGGCAATCAAAGAAGCGCACAAGCGGCCCGGCAACTTGAAAGCACTACTTCTCCAACTCCTCGAAGTGCTGGACGAGTGCAACGACTACTGCATGGAGCAGGGGCTTTCCCAACCATACATCCGGACTCAACTTCAAGTATCCGACTGCCTGACCATGCTCTACCCCGCGATCTACCTTAACGGTCATGCCAAGCCTAAAGTATCGACCATCACGCTCGATGTTGACATCGGGGCGAACTGGACCAGTGGACAAGTCGATAGGGTGGCTCTTGGGCCAAGGTTACGTATGCCGAGAATGTTAAATGGGTTCTGGCAGATGTCCAGCCCGGCTTGGGGCAGTGCAAGCGGGCGCAAAATGGACGAAGCGTTGTTGGACTTGGCGAGCAAGGGCCTGGTCGCAGCCGATATGGCAGATCACTATGTCAGTGTTCGACTCATCGTGCGCAGTCGACTGACAGTAGGGCGACGCAGAACTCGTGTATGGATCCTTCAGAAACCGATTACCCGCCGCTGTCCGCGATCAGATCATTTGCGCGACCAAGTGGTGTGTCTTCGACTCGCCGGAACAGGCGCCCATCAGGGAATGGGTTCTCGAAGGAGTCGTGGCGCGGTCGAAGCGGGTGGGAGGGACGGTTGAGCTGCTGCAAGTGAGTGTTCGCGATCGATAAGCAATCTGACTGAGCTCTGACGGCTAGTTCCACTGGCAGGACGTGAGTCGCTAGACCACAGCAGGTGCATGTGGTTGATAGCCAGTACTCGAACAGCGGCTACTTACAAGCGATCGAATACCTCGTCGAGCTCACACATACAAGACCAGAGCTCGTCACTGCGATTGGGCTGTGCAACTTCGACGCCAAGCGCACCGAGGAGGTCTGCCAGTATATGGTCGCGCAGACTGGCTCTACCGGTATCGTGTCCAACCAGGTCCAGGCGAGTAGCATTGCGGCGCACTTCTGACGGGCCTGACTCTCAGTTCTCCTTGATCGACAGTCGACCGATTTTCGGCATGGCCAAAGTGTGTCAGACGTACGGCCTCAAATTGTTGACATATGGCTCCTTTGTGAGTCAGCGGATCAGACATCGTCGGACCTAAGGGTTGACCAGCAGTGCGGTGGATTCTTATCCGATTGCTGGCTGGACCAAGCCCCTCCAGTCATATACGACCAAGTCAAGCCGTTGAACCCCTCTCAGCGAAAGGCACGCCCGGCTATCAGTGGTGCGGTAGACTACACTAACTGCAGTACCTTGATATGATCTACGCATGGGGTTCCTGGACCGACTTTACAACGCTGTTGCGCACACTGCGAGCGATCGCAGACAAGCACCACGTGGACATCTCGAACGTGGCTACGCGATGGGTCTTGCAGCGCCCCGAGACATGCTCTGTGATCGTAGGAACCAGGCTCGGAGTGTCGAACAATGCTGCAGCCAACCTGCAAGTCTTCACGTTCGAGCTCAGCCCCGAAGAGATCGGTGTCATAGAAGAGGCGGCATTAGGGGCGGGACGGGCGAAGGCTCTGGCGCTGTACAAAGCTGTCGGCGATTGCGGACAGGAGTACAGGTAGATTCTGCACAGATAGATACTTATACTGGCACGTATGGCTATGGGAATTGCGATGTACCGGCAGATGCAGTCGCAAACACTTTTTACCCGGTCAAAGGAGCCCCGGGAAAGGTGCCACAAACAATAAGCGGGACGACCTCGTCGCCTGCTATTGCCTCCCTCCACTCCACGCTCCTTTCAGCGGCAATCGTCGTACTCCTCTACGCTTCTCATCATCCATCGCACTCTTACTGCTCGTTCTCGTCCTCGTATTTCTCATCGCTTCATTACTATCTTTACCTTTCGACGACTTTCATTGAGCCAGCTTCGACTTCCCTCCGCAAACTCGCACGACGTAATCATCATATCGCCCCCACGCCGCCAGCTATGCCTACCGAGTCGGCCCTGCCGGCCGAAGCGGATCCCAACGCTTCACGCCATCCCTTGCCTGCATCGCTCCCGCTCAAATGTTCAGTGTGCGGTCTCGGTGCGCTGGGGAATGGCGTGAGGACCACTGAGGATGCGTCGCTTCCGTTCGACCCCGTCTGCTCCATCTGCGTGGGATCGCAGGAGTTGAGGCGCAATCGGGATGCCAATATTCTCGGTCTGGGTATTGATGTAGAGGAGAGCGAGACCAGGGGGAGGAGACGTCGGAATGATATGGAAGTCTTGGAGCAGGCGGAGACGGCGGATCCTCGCGAGGATGACACGGATCGACACATAATCGAGCCGGTACCAATACCTCGACAGCCTGTGACCTCCCCTTCTATGCTCCACTCGCATTCACTCCCTTCCCAGCCCACGCGGCCGTGGACGACCTCATCCACCACGATCCGACACCCTATACCGGAGTCGCCGGCATCTCCAGATTCCACTCGATCCGAGGACCAAGAAGAGGTGAACGCCCCACCCAATCCACTTTTAGACGTGTCGCGATCGAGAATGCCAAGCATGGGCCGGGGAGCGCTGTACCCTGGCAGCGTGTTCAAGGGAACTCAGACAAGCGGGAGGAGTGCATACGAAGTCGAGGTCCGCATACTGGTGCGTGAGAATGGGATGCCTCACGCTGCGTAGATAGAGCTAATGCCAGGACGTCAACTTCCCAGAATCGTCATTGTCCGGCTACCTCTCTATCTCTCATCTCACCGACGCTCACCCACACCTCACTACCTTCTTCACGGGCGAGATCATTGGCCCCAAATACGGTTTCATCACTGGCGCAAAGTACGGGGCGACAGAGCACGACGACATGCGGCACTGGGGCCGGTTCGAGCAGTTCCGCCGTCCATCAACGAGGGCCGACATGGTCCGGCCTGAGCTGTTCTTTCGGGATCCGCAGCCCGACAGGACACGCGGAGAGACCAAGGCGAAGGAGAGAGACTTTGTCTTCCTGAGAATCAAGGAGAGGTTCCTCGTGCCAGACCACACGGTGCGAGATATAAGTGGAGCCAGCTTTGCTGGTAAGTGAGAGGGCATCGAGAGATGACATGTGGTTGATCAGTAGGCTTCTACTTCGCAATGGTCGATCTTTCACCTGCTGCAAATGCTCAACAGCCTACAAGCCCCATGTCGCCTACGGCCAAGACCGTGCCAACACCCGCCAGCCCGGCGGCGCCAAGGCGCATGTCATCGACTGGTGACGCTCGTAGCACCTCGCGTCCCGACCTAGCGCGTAGGAGGCAAAGTTCTCACAAACTTGGGGAGCCGACACCGACTCGAGGCGAGGCGACGATTCGAGGGGTGAGCTTTGCAACCATCATTTATGTGCATTCAGCTGACGAGCAGTATTACTTCCATTCTCTTGTGAGATCGTTATGTGTTGGGCGATGAGTGATCACTGACCCTACAGAATCAGGAACCGTTCCAAGAGCTATATCTCACTCATGTACCGACACGAAGCAGCAGCACGATGGAGATGCGTTAGAACCCACAATGGGTGACCACGCCCAGGGATGGAGCGATTGCTTGTATCTGTGGGAAGCGCCTACGTACGATGTTGTTCGAAGTTGTACATACAGTGCCACACCAGGTCGTGTTGTTATGAGCAGCGAGTTATTGTGAATTAGCACCGACGACCTCATGCATCTGATCCGGTCAATTACGTCGGGGTCGTAAAGATATATTCCCCTTTGTAGGCGATCTTTGATCAACGAGGAGCATGACGACGATGGCGGTGACTGCCGGTTCGGTCATTGCCCGAAGCGGCAACTTATACCCGTGCTCACCCCGGATTCAGCGAGCGACCTCATGCTGGTCGCCGTTCGGGATCTGATAGCTACCCTCGTTCTTGCATTGCCCATTCACAAAGCGGTGTATCCTTCTCGCAAGTATCTCATCCTCGCATTCGTTCGCCCTCGACGATAGCGTCGAAACGTACGAGCGATCCCGCTTGTTACACGCTCCGGCGCGCGCCTGAACCGACCTGTGCCCGTGCTTCCCGTGGCATCATCACACACATTCTCCCCCTCCCCCCTCCCGAAAGCTTCGGTGAGTGATCGGACCCCGTACCCGCCCCGCATTCGCAGTCGGCCAACCTCGTCATTGCCGCAACGCTTTGCCATCACACAACCCTAACCCGCACTTTGCATTCGTCAGCGTACATATCGCTGATTCACTAGAATCACCCCTTTTTCTTATCGCCTCGATACCGACTCGTTCCCCGACTAATACATATAGGCAACGGACCGTTGCATACGGCGTAAGATGGCGATCCTGGCGAAACCATCCCGGTCATACGCCAACGTCGACCATGATCCCGAAGGGCTCGCAGGGGCGGGAAGCAATCCCTTTTCCCGCAAGGACGGGTTCAAGACGTATCGACCATGTGAGTCCTGCAATCTGCTTGCGCCGCCCCCACCTGCCTTCGTTTGCCATACTTACCGTAGCGTTGGTTGAAACGCACCTGAAGCGCCCGGCAATGTACGACCCCAATCCCAATTCGGCCTTCTCGCCGCTCCCACCCGCATTCAACCACCTGTCCCGTTCAGCCCGGCGCGATCAAGCAGCCGCCGGGCAGCGCGCAGAGCTCGATAAGATCCTTCAACCGGGGTACAAAACTGACATGGGCGACCCGGACTCGGCCTCCATAGCTGGACCGTCTCGTTCCGCTACAACGGCCGGAGGCTTCGCTGATCGACGTAAGAAGGCGGGCGGTTTGGGTCTCCGACCGTCAGCAAGCTTGCACAGCTTCAAAAATGATAGATCGTCAAACGGATCCCGGATGGGCGGGATCTACGTGGACTCGAACGGAAAGGTGCATGACCAGGAGTACGACCCGTTTGGAGGCGTAGCGGAGATTGCTCGGCGGAAAACGCGCAGGCGGAGCGCGTTCGGGTCGGACAGGAGAAAGGGGAGCGGGTCCAGTTCGAGCTCGGCGTCTGGTAGTGAGGTCATGGAGCACAGGGAGAGCATAGACGGTCAGGGCGAGGATGACATTCGGCGCCGCCTCGAAGTCGAGCGGAGACGCATGGATGAGGTGTCGGGCCTGGCGGCTGCCAGGCGGAGAAGCATGTTGGGCGAGCGAGGATCTGGAAGGGCAACACCATCGATACGGTCCGGAGAGGATGGGCCGGGCACGGCAGCTTCTACGCACATGACCAACGGTCGGTCGAAATCTCAGCAGGGCTACTACGTGCCCAGCCCGCTCTCACCTACTTTCGCGCAACATCCGAACCCATCGTTCGTCTCGCGTAACCTGTCCGTGATTGACCACGCCATCGAGGAATCTCCACCGCAGAAATCGACCGAAAGGACGACGCCCAAGGAGAAGGAGAAGCCGCCAATGTCAATCTCAGTCACAGACAAGAAGACGACCGTGACGGGCTTTGATGCGCCTCGCTCTGCTCGACCCTTGTCTCCCCGCCCACATACGCCGAGCACCCTCGCGGACCAGTTTCACAACCTGCGCGTCCCCGATTCGGCCCGCATGTCCGTGTCATCGCGCAACTCGTCCGACTCTGCTCGGCCCCCGAAGCCGCCTCAACCGCCTCGCGCCGACCTGTTCCCGGAGACACCAGCGCAGGCCAAGCGACGTGAAGAGCGCGAGCGACACACCGGCATGAAGTCGCGCGCAGGCAGTCTCGGCATCGAAACGGTTCTCTCGCAAAGTGGCCGGGGAAGGACTCTACCCGAGATCGAGATTGTCGAGGATGATGACCCGCGCATCGTCTTTCCAGAGCACGGCAAGGTCACGAGAGTGCAAACAAAACACGACCACGTCATCAAGGGGCCGTTCTCGCATGCCCTACATGCGCAAGGAGGAGGCAGTGTCGGCGGCAGCGCTAGGCGTGGGAGTGCGGACATGTCCATCCGATCACTCGGCGGTGTCGGTAGTGCTACCAAGGCGCCGAGTTCAATCATTGAAGAAGCGCCGGGCGGATATCTCCCCTCCCGATGGGCGAACGGCGACAAGGAGCTCAGAGTCACCGAGGACGAGCGCGAGAAGTACAGACCGCGGGAGTGGGGAGGCAAGACGGGGGACTTGGGAGGCCGGCACGAGGAGTGGAAGTGAGTATATCTTGTCCGTACATGAGCCTGTGCTGATTGCAGACCAACTGCCAAAGACTCGATCAAGCGCAACCTCAAGGAGATATCGACGGCGACGAGGTTTGGGATGTTCCGAGCGAAGAAGAAATTGCTGCGAAAGGCGGAGCTGTAGTGGTGGTGTTCGAAAGGGGCAGGAAACAAATGAGCTGTCTTGGTTGTACTTTGGTTGTAGTACACGTCATGCGAGTGGTGCGTGCGAACTCGGCTCCTATAGTTGGTGAGACAAGCAAGCAGGCCTCGGGCCGCCCAGCAAAGGCCAGAGACGGGGTGAGATAGGACCGGCGGCTGCGCGACCAAGCGGGCTACCAGCTGGGGCTGCACCACATAGAAACTGTAATCTCGTTGCCACGAGCGGCTTCCTCGAAAGGAATAGGGGCACAGTCGGCGGCGCAGTCCGCCACGCAGCAGCTGCTGTGCTGGGACCAGGTGCCAAGCGAGTGGGGTCGCACGGTGACGTCGCTTTCGCTAGTGCCACACGCGGATCAAAGTCCGGGCTTGTGTGTGCCTTGTGAGATTACCCCATCGGGCAATTACTGTTTTGCCAAGAATGCCGAGGTTGCCAAGTGAGATGTGGTCTTGGTCTTCTTGGTATGGACCCTGAAATTCGCGCCAAGTGGCCAAAGGACCCCCTCGCCCACTCACATTTCCACCCATCCGCCCCGTCAACATCCAACCTCCCCATCGTCTTCTCTTGCATCTTTACATTGTTCTTCCTTACATCCTCGTCGACAACGATATAGGAACACTCTCTCGACGTCGTCAAAGCAGCGACCACTCGACACCCGGCACAAGCGATCCCAATCGACGCCAGACCACGCAGTACTTTTGACCCAATCTCGGCCTGCGCAGTCTCGCCGTATCGTTTCTCTCCTTTGACTCGCGTCCAAGGCTGTCCTCCTGTGACATCGTCCAAACTCAGTCGCACCCTCCGAATTTGCCTCTACGATGGCGTACCCGTCACTGCCCGCGCCATATCTGCATCCGGGCTCGATCCACTCGCAATCGGCCCACCAGACCCACCAGTCTCGCTCGGCCCACTCGGGATCTGCTTCCGCGTCTTCGGTCGAGCCTATCACCCCCGAGATGGTGCACAACACATCTGTGCCCCTTCCCAGCAGCATCCAACTCGAGCCGAGCCTCACCATGACGCAAGCAGAGGACGACCAGATCGAGTGCAAGTGGAAGGGATGCGACTACCACGCTCCAACGCCTGACGCGCTCTACGACCATCTCTGCAACCAACACGTCGGCAGAAAAAGCACCAACAACCTTTGTCTGACTTGTGGCTGGGAGGGCTGCGGCGTCAAGTGTGTCAAGCGTGACCACATCACCAGTCATTTGCGGGGTGAGTAGCATCATTCTTCATCATCTCCTCCCATACCCCATCCACGTCCCCACCGTTTCGCCAAGTCGGCCGAGGTATACCCGCTCTACAGCCGCTGATGTCTTGGCAGTTCATACGCCACTCAAACCTCATCCTTGTGCCGTCTGCGGAAAGACCTTCAAGCGTCCACAGGATCTCAAGAAGCACGAGCGCATCCACACGCAGGAGCACCACCAGCTGCACAAGCTGTCCAAGGCGACGACATCGCTCGACCCGGCCTTCAACGATCGTGTCGGCGGTCCTGAGCGACGCTTGTCAGGGGACCTTGACCGATCCCCCTTGTCCACCTCACTCTCCCCGCCGTCATCGAGTCAGTCAGCCCATCCGTCGTCGCCCTACGACCACCTGTTGTCTACCAACGGATACCACCACTCGCACCTCAAGTCGCATTCACCCGACCCGTCCGTCCTCGCCGCTCTCCACAAGAAACAACACGACGAGCTCGCGGCTTATCAGCAACGCGAGATGCTCGCCCTCCAGCAGCTCGCCCTTCAACAACAACAGAACCAGGCCTACGCCGCGCAGCTTGCTGGTCAAGGCCTTGGCTTCAAGACTGGCGTCAAGCGCGACCTCGACCTGGAGGACGGTGCTTTCGATGGCTTCCTAGCGGACATGAAGAAGCGTCGCATGGAGCCGGTCTACGATTCGGGTACGTCTCCCTGAACAACGCACAAAGATGCTTCACTGACCCGTCAGACATGATCAACCGCCTCAACTCGATCTCGATGCCGTCATTGCCCAACCAGCTCTCGAACATGCCGGGCATGAATGGCAATGGCGGTTACCAATCTTTCGGCAACGGCTATTCCAACTTCGCTCAATCGCTGCCTGCGCCACAATCAATGGCCATGCCGGAGATCCGGACCGAAGCCGACTTGGCCCTCTTCAACCAGTTTATGATCTCTCTGGGACGAGATGCGGCCAATCACGGCTCGGCCCCAATTCCCATGGCCCAGGTTCCTTCGTATGGCGGATCATCTGGGTCGTCCAGCTCACCGCTCTCCGACCAGAGCCCCATTGAGGACTTGTTTAACCCCGACGAGCTGGCCTCGCTGGGTCTCGCCGGCATGCCCGGCATGCCCATCCCAGGCATTGGTGCTCCGTCGCAGGATCTCGCCACTTCACTGCCCAACCAGTCAGTCTCGTTCGCTGGCCTGTACCCACAGCTCGACAACCTTCACCTCAGCCGATCTCGAGGTCACTCGATGTCTGACGTCGAGCCCAGTAAGCGGACCATCGCTGGCTTGCCGCGAAACCACTCGATCGCCAACAGCAACTTGTCCGCCAAGCCATCGTTCGCAAGCAACGTGTACGGCCTCGGCAGCAACCCATACCCTGACCTCGGCAACTTGGACTCGCTCAGCACCGACTTCTACTCTGGTCTTGGCTCCAACGACCAAATGTACAACTTCGACTCGCTTGCGCGATCCAAGGTTCCTCCTCCGCCCGCCACTCTTGCGCCGCGAGACTTCTACAAGAAGACGTACCGTCACGTCGCGCCCCTTGGCGCAGCGCCGTCCTCCCGCCTTGCTGAGTCCTCCGAGCGATCCTCCGTCGCGGACAGCCCAGAGTCCATCGAGGAAGAGCTCGAAGACATGCCTGAGTCGCGTATCTCGGTCCGCAACCTGCTCATTTCGGACGACATGGTCGACCCCTCGCTCCGTCTGCCGGCGCTGCACCGCATTTCGTCTCGTGAGGACACGCCGGGCCAGCTTCCCGGTGTCGACTCGATCTCGCGACCGCGCTCGCCGCCGCATGCTACGCCCGTGAAGCGTCACACCGAGGATGACATTTTGCGAGGCGTGAAGCGATTGGAGCTGGACGACCGATCCTCACCTGCCATTGATGATCGACGACCCGGATCAGCCCGTGCGCGAGAGGCCATTCCACGCGAAGTGAGGCGTCATCACGCCATGATGATCCGCGCGTGGCTCGTTAGCGTCAACCTGGAATGGCGACGACGGAGGCTTGAAGCCCTCGGCGCCGACTTTGACCGTCTGCAGCAGGAGCGGGACGACGACGATGTCACCGTGAAGCAGGAGGACCTGGAGAACGACGAGGAGGACGAGGACGAGGATGAGCTCGAAGACGCTCAAGAGAACGAGATGAGGTACCAGAATGTCGGACGGCGGTTGAACCTCGCCGATATTGCTGCTTAAGCGTTGCGCGCTGAACTTCGGGTAATAAGGGTTGTATTCAAGCAGGGATAAGGTAGATCTTGCTGGAGTAAATTCGGTCGTATGTTGTAGTAATTGCCTACTGGTTTACCTTTGCTGGTCATGAACAAGCTTGCCATTGAGTCGCGCGGAGACTGGGCAATTTCACTATCGACTCACGCTCAGGAGATCTCGCATGACCAGTTGTACCGGTTTCCAAAGGGCAAAGACCTATCACTTGAACGCGTCGCAGCTGCCCGAACCTTTTGAGTTCGCATTGACGGACACAGGCCGCTGCCGCATTCCATGACAAGCGACCTCTAATGGAAGGATAGTCGGGATCGAAAGCGGCGCGGCCGGGGTCGCGGTGGAGGTTGTCCTCGCCCGACGCGTCGCGCCAAAAGTCAACATGACGGAAATTCGGCCCGCTCACCTGGTTGGCTTCACCTTGCATTGCACGAGACCAGACTTCAAAGATGACCACAGCGCCATCGCCGAGAAGGTAAGCACGCCAGACCGAGGCCGTACAAGGCGGTGACAAGCTGACTTCAGCCTGCGCGCCCATCTTCTGGCGTCGTTGTCCGCCCTTCCTAATCCCGAACGCCTCGACTTGACCGTGCTCACCTCCTTTCCGAAACGGACCTCGGCGCTGTTCCCGTACGCTGCTCATCCGCCAAAAACCTTCGAGAAGGAGTATTTGATCACGATCGCGTCGGAGATTCAGTATACCGCACCGCAGACGGTCTCGACAAGCCATAGCGAGCCAGGCCCCGCTGCCGAGGGCGAGGCCGCAGTAGCTTCGAACTCAGCCGGGATGAACGGCTCGTCGACGATTCCTCCCGAAGTATCGGTCGGCCAGTCCGCCGAAGCCGGCTCGAGCGCCGGCGCCAGCACCAGCGCTTCCACATCCGCCCCTGCCGCTACCCCCACACCCGCACTTCGCCGGGTGATGGTCGTCGCGCTGCACGCATACCTCTACACCATCCCCAGCAGCTACACCTCCATCCTGTACATCTCGAAAGTCGACACGTCGGGATACTCGCCTTCGCCCTTGCCCCTCACCCGCCAGCTCATGGTCGCCTTCCTGGGATATCACCTTGATCCCTCGACCCGCCCGAGCCGGAACGTCCAAATCTCACTGTTCGCTCGGAGCCAGAGCCAGTACCTCTTCCCAAACTCGGCGCAGGCGAAGGGCAAGCGTGTCAGTGGAGGCCTGAGGCTATGTGGGTGGTGGAAAGGCGTGTATGAGGAGGTCGCTTCTAGTCTACATGGCCAGACCACGGTTCCGAGCGGGGAGGGAAAGCCATCGGGTACGTCGGTCTGGAGCCGGACAAGCGCGGGCAACGGGAGCATGTCCCTAAGCTCTATGTACTGATCGGCAGGGAGGACAACATTACGGTATACACTGCCCAGCTACTCGTCCGCTGAAGCCGCTGGCATGCTGGGTGCGCCTAGACGACAAGTGCCGCCCGGCCTCGGCTGGACGTATGCCCCTCCGTTCGGACGAAACGTGTTCGAGCCTTCATCTGCCTCCACCTCAAAGTCTCTTGCTGATCAGACCACCCCAACGACGAACCTGGCGTGGTGTATACCTTCGCTGCCGGACGACCCCAAAACCCGATTTCTGGACGAGATTGTCAGCGAAGCCCCGGTCGCCTCGACTCAGCGTATTGAAGAGGACGCAGCCCGGCCGAAGACGCTGAAAGAGCGCGAGAAGCAGCGTAGCGAGAAAGAGCGCAAGGCGTCTGAGGCCGCTTTGAGCAGGATGAGCACAGAAGAGTATTGGGAGAGGATGGGGTTCAGGCAGGAGTGCTCTAGTGGAGACGTAACGGGATTCTTCCACCTCGAATCAGTGGATCAGGATACGCCTGCGACGGCCCACACAGACGCCGGGGCGAGCACCGAGTCGAAGCCTGCGGCGGGCACGGCTGCGGGCATGGCCTCAGCACAGGTCGAGGAGGACGGGACGGGACCGAGCAAGACTGAGAATGGGACTGCCAGCGCCTCGTGCGAGATCAAAGCACAGATCATTGATCGCATACATCAAGCGCTGCTCAACACCGACTTCAAGACGCTTGATTACGCGGTGGAGGGAAGCGAGATCTGGCGGAGAAGCGTGGAGAGCTTAGTGACGGGCGAGATAGGGCAGGCGGGTTATGACCAGTGCCGAGGCGTTGTTGAGGCAAAGGAGGCTGCCGTGCGAATAGCTAGCGGAGCGAAGGTGGAGGGAGAACAAGTGACAATGTTGCAGCCGAGGAAGCGCAAGATGGACGGAGTCAACACGCTTCAGCCTCGACGGAAGGAGCCAAAGGTGGCGGAAGTCAACGTCCTTCAACCACGAAGGAAGTAGGTAGCCCTGTGTGCCATGTTGTATGCGTGTCTGCACATGTATGTGTGTAGGCTTCGAAATACTCCACAAGCTGATTGCAAAGTTGGCCGAAAGGCATCTCGGTCCCGCGGCCATCGGAGTAAAAGCGTCCGGACCTCCGAGTGCGCTCAGCGCGAGACGGGATATCGTTGCCTATACAATACCTTCGACTTTTATTGCCTTTGAAGCGGCCTGTTCTTTCACTCGTTATCTGACCTTCATGCTAGCATGCCACCCATACGAACACGGGACAAGGGCAGAGCATCGATCAAGCCCGCCGGGACCTATCCAGACGACGCGCTCACCGGACGGTACCAGTGTAGTTGCCCCGACTTCCTTCTGATCTCGAGTGATGGCGTGCAGTTCAAGGTGAAGAAGATCCTTCTCATGGGAGCTAGGTGAGTTCATACTGTTTGACCTCTCTCGGGCCAGCCGCTGAAAGTTATCAGCTCGGTGTTCGACTCTGTCCTTGCGCAGGGCAGCCACTACGACAACAAGCTCGTTCTGACCGACAAAGACCTCGAGAGATCGGCCATCGTGTCGCCCATGCTCGACCTCCTCCGCGGGAAGACGATCAGTATGAAAAGCTCCGGCCCGAGCGGCTACCGCCTG